>JAUTBQ010146381.1:0-14859 GCA_032361185.1 Lepetodrilus ovalis | reverse complement strand
CTATCGTGTTGCTTGCATATTGCTAGTATATGGAGAGGTATTGAAACAGTGCATAGACGAGAAGCTCTTACCGTATATATATATATATATGCATGCAAAATAACCGAGGTAAAAGAAAACTCCAATGATACATACTTATTATACCAATGTCAAACCAGACCACCTGACGGGAAACCATTGCAATTCTCCGGCAACACGATAGAAGAGTAACTATATATCGCTAATTCTCAACATCTAACAATATATCAGAGAACTATATGCATCACGTGAAACATATTTGGAATTAACCATACGAGAGACTTCATTTCAAAGCCATTTTTATACTTTTACGTACTCATGATCTTCTTGGAAGTCCTTAAACGTTCGTTGCACTATTTCCTAAACGAATCGGTTTATTTCCGGTCTACTAGTAATAGTAATTAGCAGACTGTAAATTCGGTTAAACTGTTTGCTAAGCATTCAAGACTTATTGCAATGATATAGTATGCGAAGTCTCCCTAGAAGCAGATAGATTAAACGTTCTCTGCCGGTAGCTCTTCTGGTTGTTTGCAACAGATTGCGCCATCTCCCATACGAACAACCCTAACCAGTTATCACAGTCTCACCAAATTGAAATGTATTAATTTCTCTTACAAACTACCGACCCTTAGCAAAGGGTAATGAACGCTGGTAATAAATCGAGACATCTAAGCTCGTTATGGAATCGTTTTATATTTCATAATTAAATTTGGGCACTTCATGGGCGATTTGCCTCCAAATCTCTGTCCATTATGATGAAGAAGTATCTTTTTACATTATTATTTCCAGAATATTTAGGCTTAAAGACCTGTCGCATCTGACAGGTCGTAACAGGGGGTAAATTGCCCTCTAAGTTACGACTCTGCTGTCTTAATACGTTAATTCCTCAGCATATAGCGTTATTTTGTAACGTGAATATCAATGAATGAATCAATTGAGCTGAACAAAACTAACATTCACAAATGCGTCAGTTCCACCACGATCGGCCCTTTGTGGTGGGTCTACTGCCTCCAGAATCCTGTATACAGTCTCTGCAATCTTCTGACTGATGAACCAACGTGTTTTTTAGTACCAGCGTTTATGATCGCTTCTCGTTTGCGCCTAATCACTGGGAAATTAGATGAGCGCAGACATCGTTATAACCTTTCACTTCGGATACAGATTATAGGCTTTTTAGTGTTTTTATTGTCGTAATTCAATAAAGATATGAGAGGAAAATGAGAAATCATGGAATGATATTAATGTTCATTAACTTATTTTTGAGAGAATTATAGGTTATGATATATCGTTTTTCTATTATTCTATAACGTGTCTACGTTCATAATTTTTGTGAAAGATATATTTGTTGCTTTTATACACGTTGACAATGTTCTAGAACAGAAATTTACTATTGCGATCAGTTTTAAATAGATCCCATGTGTTTTGCTGTCTATGTCTCTGTTATAATATCAAGAACTGTTACCAAGGTGTGGTGTTTTTTAAAAGGCCGATCAATGGGAGTGGTGACGTCATCAAAAGAACTCCTAATGATGCGGTCACTTTGTATTTAATTTTCGTGCATTTGTGGGATATTTGTCATCAAGATTAGTTGGCAGGTGAGAGTGAGACGAAAATCAGTCTTCTTGGCAAATCACTTTAGACACGCGACGGGGATAGAATTTCGCGAGGGAGTTTGAAGGGAGGGGAAAGAACGCGGTGGAAGACTTGATGTCTCCTTACCATTGACTTGAAAGAAAAGGGGAACCAGGGTGTATAATGAGCGGCAGGAACGAGAGGGATGGGGCGGAGCCAGTTCCCCACGATAGGCTTTTCACACAACTGGGACTTTTTCCAAGATGGCCGCCGAATCCCTGATAGGTCGACGCGATCACGCTTTTGTTTGACAACAAGATTTTAGCTATCGTTCAGTGGCGTGCTCCTCACGATGTAAACACGGATTAGCTAATTACCGGTCTGACATCAAACGTGCCGCGTACGTGAATCAGACGCCACGCAACGTGGCCGCCATAATTGTCGCGCGCGCCAATTACACTGGAGCAGACGACAAGGAAATGACTCCGTAATACGGGAGCATTGATTCGGTAAGTCGAGATATTTGGATGAACCTTGATGGCCGTTTGATCACTTCTTGGGTATGATCGGCAGACGGTCGGTAATGGAGTACTTTTCAATTAACACTTAGGTAAATTCCAGTTACATACCCTTGAAGTCATAGCTTAATTTAGAAGCCCCTTCTCTTAATATATTCCCAATGACTTATCTCTCTAATGTAAATTCCCTTAGAGGTAATAATGTCTTATCTTAATTTAAATACTAGTATATAATGGTACTATTAAATTATTAATACAATACATCTCACATTTACCTATATCTCACCCTCTCACCCCAGAGGTAACGTTAGCACTGGACGGTACCCCTGGCTCACATCTAGGGGGAACCTGCGCAAAACGCCAACCAATGAGATCCTTTTCCCGATGAAAACGCCGTAAAAATCTATCCAATGAAACAGGTTTTAATCGTTGTTCTATTTATAGCTCATGTAGACTGATCGAGTTTTTCCATAGATGTGAGCCAGGGGTATCGTGCAGTGCTAACGTAATAAATACCTCTGCAGGGGTGCGACGATGCCTATATTGATACTCGTTCAGTAAAGGATGTTCTATATTTGAGCGCGCCTGTAACGAGTATACCTGTATTACACGGATATAGAAAAGAAACGCGCATGTAATTTTCTAAAGACAACATAATAAAACAGTAACGTTACCAGTCTATATTACCGGTAGTCTCTTTTTGTTTACCGGACGAAATTGGTTTCATTTTCTTAGCACGTATATGCATACTGTCTTGCAGGAAATTGTGAAGACTTCCAAATACTATCCCAACGAATAGCACGTCGATAGCTCTACATCATGGTAAATACTTTCAGACGAGCAAGCAGCTACTGGTACGAGTCATACCGATGGCGCAACACTGAAACGCAAGGGTCTTCTCGATGGAATTGGTTCTGAGCTCGGAGGATCAATTGTCATCATTACTCAAGTCTGCCTCCATGCTTCTCAGTTTCCCCAGTGCAGACATCGGGTGACAAAACGAGATCTTAACGTGTCGATGTTACTAACTACTCCGGATTGAATGCAGCCCGCTTGCAAATGTAATAAAAAGTCACATACAATATTTGCTCTTTCGATTAAAGTGATCTATTTCAGAAGAAACGATTCTAATTGAGAGCGGCTAGAAAGCCGGCGTAAAGGATCCATTAACAGTGAGACCGATATAAGTTACGCCCCCTTCTGAAGTCCCAGTGATAATGGAAAGGAAGAAAACAGCCTGAATAAGACCTGCTGGAAAATAAACCCAAAGGTCTGAGGATTTAGTGAATAAAAGTTATTATGTGATGAACATGGTTCCTTTCTACTGTGCTTTCAAGAACCATATTCAACATAATTAGACGTCACGTATGCTATAACCTTGTATGAATTGTTTTCTATTGCAATTAATCACCTCCTTCAATCTTACCTTAACCCTTTAAGGCCAGTGACTTGTACAGAAGTCAAATTTGCTTGAAATGTATATATATATATTAAAACATATATCATTACAGCTGTTAGTTATCCATTTACAAGACACAACAAAAAATAATTTGATCCGAGTTATATTACGAACACACGAGAACATTATGTGCTTGACTTCTGTACAAGTCACCGGGCCTTAAGGGGTTAATACAAGGCTTACAGTAAAAGTATAAACCCAATAACTTCCTGAAATATATTGTTAACATGTTTTCAAGTGTAACAAATCATATGGTCATGACTTCTTTATACTTCTGATACTATACTATGTCGTCCTTTCTGGGCCTTAGGACTGATGCTAATACATTGTCCAATGCCTAATAATTATAAACAACTCTTGATTTCCAATGCACACCTTCGTAGTAAATATGTTATACGGTATGTATTCGCTGGCTCTCATCAATTGGAGAAAGCTACGGTTCTTCTGTGAAATGACCAAGGGAGACAATCAGAGACTTGGTTGAAAAGAAAGTTCAGGAACTACACTTTCCAAGAAGTCTTCAATCAGAAAAGTGGTGTTTTCAGTTCCATCAGAGAATTTGCCAAGTTGGCGACAGAGGGCGTGGCAATGATTTATCCACTTAATTAACACGCTTTTGGCAAACTAGAACTGACAAAGAGATTTAGCAAATTGACCTAAGATGTTGGGAACATTTCACTCGCTTCTGACGGAGGCAATGAAAGCTAAGGACACTTTTCCGGACGATCATTTTGATCAGCCGTTAATGTCAAATGCATTAAGTCTTTATAGCGACCCGAATGCTCGGTTCCACAACATATAGCACTGCGAGTTGGATGATAACTGAATGAAACGGGCACTTGTCAATTTCTATTTGATCAAGATATAACACCGGGCCGGAGCAATCGAAACATGAAATGAGCAAAGGTCTGCAATCTCGTTCCTTTCAGAGCTGTGTCCAATAATTTGGAATAATTGATAAAGTCGGTATCGGTAAAAGCCTGGTCAGCTAGTAGTCGACACAACCCCTCCCAGTGTAATGAGACGCAGATCTCCACGGCTCGGAATTGAAATAAAAATATTATCACAACACGAACGGTCACGGACATGGGGAATTCAATTACTGCGCGCGGGATTAATTGATGTGAGAAAATATTGCAATGAACTACACACAGCAGTAACATAACGTTTGATCCGGCCAAAATAATATTTTCGGTCAAATATTTGACGGATTGATATTTCTAATTGAAAAACATAAACGCGGTTAGTTCTACATGCACGTTTTATTCTATTCAACAGAGACTCGTCAGAGTTTAAAGTAAGAGCACGAGACCAAAATACAGCTAACTTTACGTTTCTAAAGTGAGACGAAATTATTTTTACCGACAGTGTCAATTTTTATTTAGGTTAGTTTTAACTACTTCATACCATCGTCTTCCTTGGTGTTTACACTGATCTGAAATGGTATTACAAATGATGTCATCTAACCAAACAGAAAACATACCGTAGACAGACCGAACTGTCACTCCGTTATTCGCAACCATCTCATATTCGAGACTATAAGCACTCTCGTAGTGGTCTCTTTGTAACCAGAGCATACGTAGTACTATACCGAAGCCATTCAACCAGCAATGTAGGATGCGTATGAACTATCTTCCATACGGGTCTGTATGAAAGTTGTGATAACTATCGAATGTTGGGGAACAAGTGTATCAGTAAATACCAACTTTTCGAATATTTCGAACAAAATCATGTTCGGATGAAAGTAGAATTTAGTCATCAAACAATTGTATAGATGACATAGAAATGGTAAGTACATAGAACCGTACGGTATATAGCTTAACAAAACGTGCAAGAAAACCTCACCCTAGCTAACATGACATGATTTCCACTGCATTTTGAGCTACATGTACTAGTATTATGAAAGCTGAACAGCTACCCTCAAGCTTTTAAAAGCCAATATCTATATATTAACACTATGATAACCAGCAATATACTAGTAATACATATATAATAATAAGCTGCAGCATTAGATTTCAGTTATCTCATTGGTCAATGAGTCGTGTTCCCGGTAAAATCGTGCGAATAACTGAATTTCCGGATATCTGAGTCATTTTACATATATTGGCACATGTATATGGTTCCAAGTAAAACTGTACGGATAGTGAGGGAACCGGATATCCCAAGTCCGGTTAAAAGGGGGTATACAAGTCACTTGGCAACCTGCAAGTACTACCAAGATAAATTGGAATAATTAACCATTGCCGTGCTGGATTAGGCACAGATAGCTTTATGGCATCTCTTGTTAACTATTTCTCTTACACAAAAGTGTCAAATGCTGATTGGATAACAGTTTGGTGTGTTATTTGTCATATACCATGCTTAGCATATACGTATACCCTGTTACATGGTTAGCACACATATGGTCACAATGCATAATTATTACATGGAAAAATAATTTAATTTGTGTAATGATTTTGACCAATCGGAGATTGAATTAGGATTACGTGTAATGTAATACGTTACGCGTAATATAAACTACATTAAGCACAATGCCAAATTTAATATTTATACTGATATGTTTACGCATAACTCAATACGGATTACGTGTAAAGTTATTAACATTAATAAATGTATAAATAATAAAATATGATGGTCAGTATTATTCCATGAGACGATGACTAACTGAACCAACTGATTATCACGCGTAAACAACAATGGTAAAATACATATAAATAAATACATAACACTAACATTACAATTATAATAATATGTGTGTATCACCACGTGCAACATTAATAACTTCATGCGTAATCTACATATTATTATTGCACGTAAAAATATCAGCCTAAATATAGAAATTTGATATTATTTGTAATCTAGTTTACATTACGAGTAATGGGAAACATTACCCGTTATGATGTTATATCATATAGCTAAATATAATATGTACTTTTGTTATAATTATTGAAATTTCTGTGAATAAATGCATGCTGTTATTTAACTATTGCATCAGTCTGTCAAAGAAAATCGTGGCATGTTTTTCAATGTATTTTTATTCTTTATAATTCGTTTTTTAAAAAGTGTAAAAGAAGATAACAAAGATATTGAAATAAAATAAATGCCAATGAAAGTCTCACTAGGACTACCTATAATATATCGTAGCATAAGTGGAAAGATCCTAAATACACTGTACAGACAGACATACAGACAGATGTTTGATTAAAGTCTCACTTGAAAGCATATTAATATATAAAAACTTATAAACAATACGTAACGCACGTTACAACCAATCGATCAGCGATTTATGAGATACATGTATTATAAAATGACAGTGTAAAAAAGACTGTTTGAACATAATTATAAAATACAATTTACTATGTACGAGGTGTCATTATCTCTGAATTGGTGAGACCAAGTTAAGCCGGGCGCATTCCCACTTTCCCAACTGACTGATTTTTGCCTATATCACACCTCATGCCGGGAAAGTGGGAGTGAACCGTAATTATTGCTCCAGCTACTTCGGAGGAACTTCACTGCGAGTGTTTAAAGTGGGTTCAGAACAGAGGCTATGCGACGAGGACGAATTATATAATTTATATGGTGAACAATATTGCCGCAACACGAGACGCGAGCATTCTTATATAGTTAATAGTACAGGGGCCGTAACTATATTTCGGCATAGGTGAGCAGTTAGTAGAAAATTACAAAGTGATATACATACATTGTATTGCGATTTATTAGAGAAATGATATAGTTGGGTAAAACGACCTGGTGGAGGGGAGGGCTTAGCTGCCACACCTACCACATGGCTAGCTACGGCACTGTATAGTAATACGAATTTTCATGTAAATAACATATTACCATTTACATATATAATTTAAACCCTGCTAGTATAATTGTGTATATGATACTATTTCTCTTCAGGTTCATACTGCCCCCGTCCACCTGCGTTCTCTGAGTTGAAGATGAAATACCTCTACAGATCCAACATGTAGGCTACACCGTTGTCATTTACGTATAATTTCTGCGCACCTGGATACACACAGCTGTATAGTAAGAGACATCCGGGAAGCCACAAACGCTAGGCATGAAAGTCTGCGGTGATAATTTCAAGTGGGTGGATCATGGGATGTACGGCGAGCTTCTCCAATGTGTCTCAAGTACAGCAGCAGATCTTACTTCTCCTCCTTCTTCTTCTGATCCTACTCCTCCTCCTCCTCTTCCTGCTGACCCTCTTCCTCCTGCTGATCATCTTCTTCTCTCCTCTTCCTCCTATTGATCCTACTTCTAATCCTCCTCCTTCTGATCCTACTTCTCTTCCTCCTCTGCATCCTTCTGCTGATCCTCTTCCTCCTGTTGATCCTCTTCCTCCTCCTGTTGATTATCTTCGTCCTGCTGATCCAACTTCTCCTACTCCTATGTGTCCTCTTCCCCTCCTACTGATCATACTCCTCCTACCACAATCATCACCACCACAATCACTACCACCATCGCAACAGCATCACCAACTACTACAACTATAGTACTGCTCCCGAAATTAGTTCTGCGTGTACAGTAAGACAGCATTACTATCCAGGATTAAAAGTTGAAATTGTTCCAATGTGGATATCTATTTCGAGCTGTGTCCAACGTGTTAGTGGAGTATTTTTCATACTGGAGTCTCCATCGGCTTGTTTGGACAGTTGCGGCCCAAGTCTGGCAGTGAGGCAAAGTTATTACCCTCTTTCGAATTGTCATAGTAGCATGGGTATAGGCCCAATTATCTTTATACGCGTACAATGATCGCAAATTACGAGCATGCATACGTAACATGCAGGCCATAGACGTCATTTGAAGTCACTGACAATCAATCTCGAGTTCAAATCATATTCATCTAGAAACACATAGGCGAATGCAATAACAGTCGTTCCAGATTAGGACATTTTGACAATTATTGGTCAGGCCTCCAATCAGGAAGACAGGTTGATTTAAATACTATTCTATTTGGTAGCGATATTTTGCAATTTAAACAAAATGAATCTATATTTATTTCTGTTCAAGAATATATTTAAAAAAAATAACGTTTTGTAAAATAGTAATGCGACCATGGTTGTTATTGTACCTATGTGTATTCATATTTATTTCCTCCTGTATTTAATCACTCTATATAAAAAATGTTTTTGTTTGTTTTACTTCTTCTTGTTTGTATATATTTCACTATATTTCTGCACCACCTATATAATAATCTGTAAATAAGGAGATATAAGACTGAGATAAGTGTTTTCGTTTCTGTCCAATTCTTTTGAACTTTTGTCAATAAAATATGTTAAAATCAAATTGAAATCGATGGTAGGTGGAAACTACATTCAATTGGGCTACAGTACCTTAGCTGCCTATATACGCCCGTAATATTTCCGTAAACGCATTTAAATGCTTAGAGTGCTACTATAATTGAACTTTGAAAATAAATAACGAGGAACAATAATATGTCTAATACACTCCGGAGACCAAATATTGTTACAGCCTTCTATAGCGACATACTTGACAACAAAACGTGGATACCACTGAGGAAAAGACTGATTCAATGCCTCATTTGATTCTCAGCACCTTCAACACCAAGATGGCGGACACTTTTTCCTGCAGTCATTGTACGACTCCAATCTACTCTTGCGCCAACTGTGTATGGAAATCGAAACTGGCTTTGAAATACGGACTTTTCAGAGCACTTGTAGCGGTTAGCACACAATGGCGTATCGTTACGGTCGAGATGGGATATAATGTCGGTGTAAATTACTAGCAGCGAGCATCGGAAAGTGCTATTCGCATAAAACGGACCCCGGTCGTAATTACCCTATCTACCAAGGCGAAAACTAATCAAAACGATACTGCACTTGAGCAGCCGTCCTCCCTCCGCTGATTTGCCACAATCATCTCAATTCATTATTCTGTAGAGTCACCCAAGCGTGTTATTGGGCGTAGGGGGCCATCTTGTACTGAAGAAATTGAAAATAGGAATTATTATCCATTGCAAAAATAATAGTCGATTTTTTTTAAGCCATCCTACTCTTCCCTTTATCCAAGCGACATAATAAAAAATTGATATGGATTCCACATGAACATCGGACGTAGCTGTCATCGGATTACATACGACTTAAAATGTACGACCTCGTTAGCATTGCTCCAATTTTAATAACCAGGCACTATGGCAGCTATGAAACGGTGCCAAACTATCCCGGTCAGACTGGAATTGTTCTTCTCTCAAGACTTAATTAAGCCGGTTACTACAAACAAAACAAGCCCGATAACTACATAGGGGAAGTAAATTGTACTTCTTTCAGCACGTAACTAATCGTAAAACCTAGGTGTTAATGATTTAAACAAATTAGCATATTTTTTATTCATGAACACAACTATCTGACATCTGTTACCTTTATCCTGTTGAAGTAATCATTGTTTCCACAGAATCATATTTCAATCATAATGTATCCAGGAGCGCAAGTGCGACTAGTTTGGGCTAGCCCTTTTCAAAGACGTTTAAAACGTAGCAATGAAAAACAAATAGATGCAAAAACATCGAAATGATTGCCTTGAAACCTCTGTGACAAGGACTATATGTTGGGCTTGACAAATAGAAATGGTATTGAACAAAAGAGCGAAGTAAAATATTAATATCCCGCTCAATGTAGATACTGTAGTTAACTGCTGACATATGTTAGTCGATGTCTAAAATCAGGCAATTTGTAAAATGTCTGAAATTTTCAGTGAATTTCGAACGCCTGAAATGTACAAAAATGCAATGTGTGAATATCTACAAAAACCTACACGTTCATTCATCAAATTCACGCCAGTCAATCTGTCAAATAAAGGGAGTCATTTTATTATTTCAGGCTTTTAAAAAAATATGACTGAATCGAAATTGACTGAAAATCTCAGACACTATACACATTTCTTGAATTTAGACATTGACTGTAACATATACGGTATATAAAACCTATTTAGTTCACATGCAGGTGTTTCTTAAGCCGAAAAACCATGACCATATCCTTATTAACCGTCAATTAATAATTGATCATATTATTTATAATGTACCATTTGAACTACCGTACATCATTTAAAAAGACTGTCGCATTTAGAATCTTAAATATAACATTATTCCCTGTATTTTATTTTATAAAGTAACTTATTTAAATTACCATACTTTCGCATTCACTGGTTTAGCATAAGAAAAATCAAATGCTTTAGAGATACGGATATTTACTATTGGAGCTCACATTATGTTACCATACAGATTCAGGGTATCGTTTCTTGAAGCTCTGATATCCACTATGGTACCATAGCGCTCTCGTAACTTCCTGATCGCCATGAACAAGAGATAGCTACGAGAGAGCCTGTGGTCTCGTGTTTATTGGTCTCTTAGTAGATACGAGAACTTCGAGAAACGATACCGTGGCAATCTTTACAAGAAACATCCCAAGTCTCAAAACACTCTGTGGATATATATGAATAACTTTCTCGAATCCATTTTGCCGAACCTTGTATACCAGTATTTTCCTTACTTGCCATATTCTGCTTCCAGCTCACCATTACTTGCCTTGCGCGTCCTCTTCTTGCCAGGTCTTGTCCACCAGTATGTTCCTTACTTGCCATAGTTTGTCTAACCATCATTCACTTTCATGGCTTGTCCGGATTTTTTTCATGACCAGAATTTATCAATGCTTTGATCAACTTACTTCAGGATCATAAATGATACCAAGGGGCGGCTCTTGAATAAGCATGCATGCACAATGCATACAATGGTGCCTCTTATATATTTCTAAGATGTAGATGCATGTATTGTGCACCATAGATGGGTACAGAGCCTACTACAGGTACATGTGTACATAAGTATATAAGGTACACGATACATACAAAGGTATCAGCCAGTTGGGGTTAACATATTGGAGAAAGTACATCATTGTAAACAAACCTGCAAGACATACCAGGCTGAACAAGTGAAAACGTAAACTTTATAGATATATTTATCATTGTGAGATAGGGTGGGGTTGCACTGCCATTAATTAGCATTGCTTCACAGTCTACACTATTAGAGTTAAATGTAAATGTTTTCTAAAAACTAAATATCTCATGTCAAGTTTTACTGGACTACAAGCTCACCAAACAACTTATACAGCATAGATGCATTACAGATAGGTTAGATATTTTGTAGTTGTATTTGTCTCTGCTATTAAAAACATACAAATACAACATGTTAATTGTTTAAAATGGTCGTCGTAATACAATCATTATCCAGTAATAATGTATGCGTCACATATGAACTACACTGCACATACAGTATTCAGATTGAAGATTGTACGAGTGCTTCACTGTCAAAAATATATTTAACTAGTTTATACATTTGACTGCTAATGTTCACACTTGAGTAATTATTTGAGTAATTAACTACATTAATTTGCAATACTTTTCATCAATTTTAAATCACGAAAATCCATTTTGTTGATCCACATTGGGTAGAATTTGATCTAGCATTTAAATGTACGATTCCCATCATTCATATAAAATATGAAATTTTTGTTCACTGTCAAGTGTTGGGGAATAATTACATCAATAAATAACAACTTTTGGGTCGACAAATCAAATGTAAGTAGTCTCAGATAGTAATTTTGTTGTTCATTATATAGGTCAACCATCTGCAACTGTATGCTGTTAATAGACGTTTAAAAAAAAAGACAACAAAACACTCGGAAATAATCACAAACATTCTTGATGTTCCAGTCAATTTATCACAGTATTAATACTGGCATGTATATCACTAACCTACGGTACTGAAAACACTAAAGTTTATTCATATATTAAGCATTTTCCTCTCTCTCGCTGCTGTATTAGGCATAGCTTTTTATGGCATCTCTGATTGCCTCTGGCATGGAGAGGGTTAATTAACCAGTTAATACTCTGCTTAGTGTATATTTCATACATCAACAGGATTCACTTTCCATATAGTATAGGTATGGCTGTTCAGTCATGTGCATCATGTGAAGATGCTGTAAAATGTTCATACTGGATTACTTCTACACAAGCAGCTCGACATTCATCTAGCCTTCTGTGCTGACCCTGATAAACAGTGGGGCTGTTCTTTTTGGCCGTGGCCGAGTTGAACCGGCCACTGGTTGACCCCAGTAACACTGACAAACACGTTCGATTTGCCCAATATTTGGAATACCGTAAGCTATATCATAGCTGGTTTATTGCCGGTCTCTCAAAAGCAGCAAAACAGGTGCATGCCGGCAAATCATGTTTTGGGCAAATCAATTTGTTAGAGATACTGGGGTAAACCGGCTGGCGGTTCGGCTCAGCTGCTGGCAAAAAGAACAGCTCCAGTATCTACTGGACAGGGGATGTTAGAGGAATCTTGGGCTACTACACAAGCTGTACAGAGATCATTCACAGCTGCATGCACACTACTTGGGAGTCTTTTTATTTACACTTGTATCCTTGACCGTAACACAATCTGTGTCATCCAGGAATAGATCATCATGAGGACACAAGTTTGGTATCAATGAAGAGGCAATGGCACAAAGGAAAGATAACTCTCAATGAATCCTCAGAAAACACCTTTTGGCTCACAGCTGCTAATGTCAAATTTGCCAGTGGGAAACACATAACTTTCCAACTGTGACCCAGGGCTCCAGACTAACATTTTTAGTTACTTGCCCACAGGGCTAGTCAGGGAAAGTTGCAAAGACACCAAAGCATCTATGTTAAAAAAATAGGTTGCCCGCAGAGCAATTTAACTTGCTCCTGTACGTCGGACATACGTTAGTCCAGAGACCTGCAGTCAACATTTCACTACACAAGCTCCGTTTCATAAAGTTCTGATACTTTCAGTCTAGCACTGGCATCAGCAAGTCCATTAAACAAGCCTAAAATTCCCCAGTTTCCATTAGACTTTGGTGAGTTGTTGCTCATCGCCCACAGAGCATTGTCAATTTCTAATTTAAATCTTTCCATCTCCGACTTGGACACATTTTTGCACACATTGGAAGCAATGTTAAACGGGTTCTCTATGTACATTGGGGCTAAGTCAGGCTTCGTGAAATGTCCGCCTTCCACCAGGGAAATGCCGTAGGTTTTGAAGTTGAAGCTGCTGTAGAATGAGAAGAAATCTACCAGCAACTCTTCTGCAAGAAAGAAAAATTGAAGAATAACAATTCCATATCTAAACGTATTTGCCATTTCCATGATGCTTCTTAAGACAACAAAACCTCATTTCAAAACTAACTCAATAATTGCCTTGCAAAATGAAGTTTAGAAATGATCTTACCAAGAGATTGATTGTTTTCTGCTTTTGGTAGCTTGTCGATGTTGCTTGTGAAAGCATACTGCAGACCATCAACAGAGAATTCATCACTTGTATCTGAAAACATTCAACATACTGTACACATAATCATGCCAGGGTCGAGATTATGAAACTTTCGGAGTACGATATCATGCTCAAGGTCAAATTTCATATGGGGATTTATGCACAAAACTCAGCATGAAATCATACTCAAGAAAGTTTTGTAATCTCGGGCCCAGGATAACTCTGGGGCATTATCCTATAAATTGCTTCATTTTGTGACTTAGTCAGTCAAATAGAGCCCCAAAACATAGTTTATATTAATCAATTGACTCAGTCAGAAACTTAATTTCCCGAATCTAACTCATTGCTAGGGAATTCCCAATTAATTGTAGACTTTGGTAACTTTTGGTAGAGAATTCAGGGGCAAGTAACTCTAAATAATGTTTAGAAACCCTCTCTACAGACCTGCCAACTGTTGCATAGTACTGATACTGGGTAGGACCTTGCTGTGCTGTAGGTAATGAATGGTCAAGGCCAGCAGCATGAAGTTGGTTATCCATGGTCCGGGGTTGGCCTTGGTGAGTGTGCGGGCCCTGGCCCAGTGTTTGAGAACACTGACCAATGGCCGTACTCTTGGGTCCAGCTCGCCGTACGTGTACATCAGTTCCGACATCTTGGCCGGTGATCTGGCGACACGAGGCACCCTTTCAATACTCTATCTAGCAAGTCTGTTTGACTAATCATATAATATTCCTTCCTAAAGTCATTCTAAATAAAAATAACAAAGAACATTATAATATTTTTTGGTAAATGACATCCCAAGGGGGGGGGACACCACCTCTATTTCGAACATTGCGAATTATGGCATCCTATATCAATGTTGCTCCCCACCCCAATATTTTATAATAATTACTTGTCAGGACAAATAATGATATTGTCTTTGATGTATTCATGATATATGAGAGTTATGTCTACTTGCGTTAATACAAAGAAGG
>JAUTBQ010146370.1:0-14860 GCA_032361185.1 Lepetodrilus ovalis | reverse complement strand
AGGCTGGTACTATAAGGCTGGGGGTATGTCATGGACCCCAAATACAGCCTTATATAGAGGGGACACTGTATATGAATTCAGTCTGGTTATTTTTATCAAAGAAAATTATCAATATCCCCTTTATTACATGTTGGGGGAAAAAATCACAATGTCACAGGTGACCTGAAATCTACAATTTGTGTGCTCAATCATTGTCTCATTATTCATTGATCAAACCATCGTCCACTCCTCAAACAGATATACTTGACGTAGATTTCCGTGAAATCGACATTACATAATGCCAAGCTTAAAGGTCATGCTCAAGTAAATACACTTTGTTGATGGAAAATCCATTCTCTAATAATAAGGGGAAAAAGGGGAAAAACACTAGCATAATTTACTTAGAATTCTGAAAAATGACACCTTTGTAAATTGACAGATCCATTTTACACACTGGGTGTGGGGCTTTTAGCGGAATTGGCAATTCAACAGCCAGTGAAGTTTCCAAAGGTGCAATTGTTTGCAGTATATAATCTTTCAGATAGAATGTGATTTGTGATTGGTTGATAAGATTGTTTGAAAGTGCATTGAATAAATAATTACAATGGAAAAGATAGAGAGGAAAAAATTTAAATGTAAATAGCAAGCAACCAGAAACGATTTGCATCCAGGCAACCCTAAATTTGTATTAATGTCAAAAACTATTGTTCGGCTTTCCCAGTGAATTGAGGAAATAATAACTATATTTATTTTTAAATATGCTATACCTTCGCTGTCATTAAATAAATAAGTGGCTGCTCATATTTGTCATTGATCGTATGCAAATCAATATGTGGAGTTGATTTGTGTACTGTTAAGATGAATGTTTAACTTATAAATGCATATTATTTTGATCATATACAGATCAATAATGTGAGTTGATATCTGGACATGTTTTTTTTTTGTTTGATTGATACATTTCCCAATGCATCCATTTTAACTGGATAGATTTTATTCAGGTATTATAAGTTCATGTTTTGTGTTTGATTAGTGACAAGAGTTAATCAGAATTATAAAAATACCCTAACATTTAATTCCTCACTATCAATATGTTTTCAATGGTGATACATAAATATAATGTGTAAACATCGACGTTAAACTCCATAATCACTCACTCACTCTACTAACATGTGATAAATAAAAAATGAATATAGCAGCATACATACAAAATTGGCATAATTTATGTATACCTAATGCCATATATGGTAAAACCTTTAATATCCATGCAGACGTAATGTGCGCTTGCTTCTAATGTGTAAAAACAATTTGTATTTGAAATTTAAACATGTTAAGTGATCAAAAGCAAGTAGATGAAGCTTTTAACTGATTACATTAAACGATGTGCAAACATCTGGCAAACACCTGACGTATGAAGCAAACTGGTAGATGGCATGTCATATCATGTTTAATGTGAGGATGGATACATTATGTTCACATTTCATGAGTGCATGGCATACAATGCTACATCCTGCACTGAATGGCACAGTACATGGTACTATTTACAAAACTAAGCGATCACACTTCCAATTTTCGAGATGGTTCTGTCAGATATTCAAAGATCAATTATTTGCGTTCATTGTCATACATGTATATGAGCATGCTTCCCAATGATCAAAACCATCACTTATGGGTTAAAGATTCCTTCTGCGACATAAAGTATTAGCTCGCTCACCTAATGATCTGTATAATATATTATGGTTTCTAATGATTTGGATTTCTTTTACTATTTGTAATGTTCTGGATTTTTTTAATGGTTTTCTTTTGCTAAATGTGTAAAAGATTTGAAAGTTAAAAATGAGAATTATTACAAATTCTATTCTATTTACGTAATATGGCAATTAAATTGTTTATCATAAAACTGATAAATTGAATGTCAGCTAAATCCTATACCTGCTACATCAATCACAATTTGTGTTCTAAATGGCATCTCAAGTTACTGTTAGCATACTGAATGTTAATATATTTCCCAATAACATTGCCCTTTTCTAGGTCAATTTAATCAATTTCATGTGTTTTCTAGGTCAATTTCATGTGTTTTCTGGGTCAATTTCATGTGTTTCTTTGTCAATTTCATGTCCTGTAGGCTGATTTCATGGAAAAGTTGATTTATTGCATTATTATCTTACTGTATCATACTCCAATCTGATATCAAATTCAGTGAATATTGAATAATGTCTTTATCAGATTTTCACATTATTCATCAAAGGTTGATATATCTTTGCAACTGTGCTCACATTGCCAGATTATGCAGGTGTACAGATCCACCTTCCTTGATGAGATTGCCCTGTTTCCGCTCTGTTTCCAGTCTGTTTCCGGTGTAAGCCAATTCTTCAATGGATATATCTCTTTCCATATGGGACACCTTACTGTACTAAAATTATTCAACCCAAGTTGATTGCTTCCATCCTAAATTCCTGGATAAACCTGGGAAAAGAATTTATCAGATGTTTCCATATACAGTGCCCCCTCGATAGGTTCAATACACAGCCGATTCAGATATAAGGTGGGGTCAGACGTGGATCCCATTTTTGTTTTCATTATTTCCTTGTAATATCGTATAAGGCGGGTACTATAAGGCGGTGGGTATGTCATGGACCCCAACTTCAGCGTTATATCAAGGGGACACTGTACAACTTTAGCAGGCAAGAATATGTATGTGAATGTACACTGTAAATAAAACCAGTAATAAAAAGTTTGATGATTTTTTAGGTCACTTGGAAAAGAATTATGGCACTTTCTGTAACCTAAATACAGATGAATTAGAAACTTGCATGCATGATCTAGAATTTTTTTTTTTTTAATCTTACATGCAAAAACAAACCCATAAATAAACAAATAAGCATGTGCGGTTCACTAATGTAAATTTCAGTCAATTCCTCATAAAGAACTACGACTCTAAATGACATTAAGCAGATACTTTTCCCAACATCATCCAACCTTCAGATTAGTATTCAGACCGATAGCATTCCAACGGGTTCTGGATACATCTTACCCTACAACTAGCTACATTAGCGGTGGTGATAGACATATGTATATACTGTGTAATATGGCCATGCCAAAAGTGCAAAACAAGCCTGCTAACTATTCGGACCATCACGCTAAACACTTGGCTGTTTAGATGAAGGTGTATATCGGCCAGGTAACCCATTTCCTACCTTGGAACCACCTTCCAGGAATCAATGGTAAATTTATATCAGAGTAGTCTCAAATCTTTTGGGAAAGAATGATGTTTTTCTTTTCTAAAAATTCTTTCCAAATTTAGCAATGAACATTCCATGATGTCATCATGAAGAATAAACTAACTTTCAGAATTCAAATCGACTTAAAAACAATGGTATTCCTTATTATGATGAATGCCAAGAAATTCTTTGAGAAATGGTACCTGACGATGTAGCATCTGGCAAATTTGAAGAGATAGCTTTCAAGGGGGCAACCTTTACTATTGGCAGTTAGAGTTAGTGGATGGAATTTAGACATGGCGCTTGATGTTGGGTCAAGTTGCCCATCAACTTTGTGAGGTCTGGCTAGATGAAAGTACCCCGGTGTTGCCTCTGTGAGTTTAGGAGTTTGTATTTGTTTGGGCGGCCCCCCAGTGGTCATCATTGGAATGTAGGCTTGCCTTGGGAAGAGGGTCATGAGGGATATGTATGCCATTCAGGATTTGGGGGTGCAGGAATGTATTGGCTGTGGGGTATAGGAGGGAGCAGACATGCCTGATCTCCCGAGAAACATACAGGAGTAAATACTAGCAGTACGTGTACACACACATTGAAATAGTTCTTTGAGCATAGCTATGCATTTAGTACAATGATATTGCTAGAGGAATCTGGTGCCATTCTTCTTCCAATGCATCTGAAAATGCTTGAAGAGTCTGACCCAGCACATTGCGACAATGTCGATACGATGTTGAATTTACATTGAAACATCAGCGACTTTGTGATGTAAAACCAACGTATTTTCGACATCGTATGTTGCGATGTGCAGGTGGGGTACTAGGCGCCGGTAGGCATTTGGAAATTCTTAATTGTTTTAATAATATAAAGGCTAAGTTTAAATCTACATAATGGCTACTGGGTATCCTTTCACGAAGCTCTCTTATCTACTAAGAGACCATAGCACTCTTTGCCGATAGCTAATGCACTGCAAAGAGAGCACTATGGTTTCTTAATGGATAAGAGAGCTTTGTGAAAGGATACCCTGGCTCTTAATGAATTCTGTTGAGTTTACATGGAATATATACTCAAGAAAATATGTTAATGGTTCATGGGTATGTTGCAACACTTCTTTCCAAACTTTGGACCTCTGCTTGAGGAATACGGTGCCAATACTCTGATGTGCTTCAAATAGTAGCATGCAAATTCTAACAACAGATTTAGAAAGAACATCAACCATCACATTAAAATTAATAACTCTTTATATATTTGCAGACTAACCTTGACATATAGTGCGACACCTATGGGTGAGATATTCCTGCTGCAACGTAAAGCACTAACTCATTCATTGACATATAGTATACAGGGTATCCTTTCACGAAACTCTCTTATCTACTAAGAGATTGGTAGCGCGCTCTTAGCAGTGTATTAGCTATCGGCAAACCGAGCGCTACCAGTCTCTTAGTGGATAAGAGAGCTTTAAGCTTTGTGAAAGGATACCCTGTATGATATCTGATATGTCACTACAAGACATCGATATTCTATTGACAAAAATTATCTCGAACAAACTGGTAATGGTTGTTTATATATTTGTTCTAGAGATAATTCTTTGAAAAATTAATTATTGTCTATTTCTATTACTTCCAGTAGAGATAGTATCATTATAAGTATATCTTTGTTATGATTTTGTTACATATATGAATAGATACCGTAATTTCTAAAAATCTTTTATTTTAGTGACATTTTAATCCAACATTTTATTTTCAGTATTATCATCATTATTATTATTACTTATTCCATTAAATTTTACATTTGAATAAAATACATTTGACATGTTTTTGATATTCATTTATATTTTATTACTGTATATTGAGATGAACACATGCTTACTGTAAATATGACATAAATATTTAAACATACATGTACTGTAAATCATAAAATGTTAGCATCATTAAACTTTATCGTCTGGTGGATAATCGACCTATGTTAACAAGCTCATCCATATGCCTACATCTACGGAATACTCTTTAAAAAATATTAGTGAATTAAATGTTAACATGATCTAAGAGCAAGTCATTAAATTTGTTAAAGTCTTTTGCTCGTTAACATTTTATGATCTACAGTATATCATTACATGTATTTCAATTTAAGATTTATTTTTAATGTTTTGATTTCAATGTTCAACAATGCAAATTTTTCCTTAACTCTTCATACATGGTTCGAACGGTGCAGTATGTTTGTGATCCTTCTCAACTGCATCACCCTCGGAATGTACCAGCCTTGTAACGACAGGAAGGACTGTCAAGAAACAAGATGTCACATCCTGGAAGCATTCGACCATTTCATATTTGCATTTTTTGCCATTGAAATGGTTCTGAAGATGCTGGCTATGGGTGTTTGTGGCAAGGATACCTACTTAGCTGATTCCTGGAATAAATTGGATTGTTTCATTGTGTTAGCCGGGTAAGATTTTAAAATTCTATTTTTCATTATTTATGTTCTTTATTGCTTCAATTTAAGTGCTTACATTATTGGTCCAATATAGGTTTTTTCTTCCTTCGTAGATATACCTTGTTGTCGAGTAATTTTACCTTTTTGAATGACCAGTAGGTTAGGTATGGGTAGATATAGGAAGTTTAGTATGATGTATTTCTTATTTGTAATAGTATAAATATATGTGATTTTTGCTTCATGGAAATACCATATAATTATAACAGTAATCCTGCTAAACAGCCGAAAAGCTAAATTTCAGACCTTCAAATTAAATATTCATTATCACATATGGGTGAAAGATTCTCGCTGTGATGAAAAACAATAATTTACTCACTCACTTGGGATGCTGTACAGCCGAAAAATATATTTGAGATCTTCCAAAATTTCAATTTCATTTTGTTGCATGACAATGAATGAATTTCCATGAAGTATCAATAAGGTTTGCCCTCTGTGCTAAATTGGAGCTCCAATAATACACAGTTTGAATGTCTTGAAGCATTTAAGTATCTTTCATGAAGATCAACTAATCATGTTATCATCATGTTTCATGACATTTATTAAAATAATTGAAACTATTATACATGTACTAATATTAATGAAAGATACTTTCATGTACTAGAAAATTCATGTTGAAATAATGTCTTTGTATGTCATGTTTTGGTCCACAGACAATGTTGTTCCTCATTGATAATGCAGATGTATATACCATGACATAAGGCAATTAAATAAGTATTGTCAATTTCATCATTCAAGAACTATATGTCATCATTTGGTGAATGATGTTTCTTCAAGACAACCCACATCCAGTTCAACATGAATTTTCTTAGGATAATATTTTTAACCTAGTAACGCTAATGCAGACCTCCCCTGCATGAATGTTGTCTTATAGGATCTGCATGTGTATTCTTAGTAGTATATTCACCCCACCCTACCTTCCTCCAATTGTGTTTAATATGTTACCATGGTTACCAGTTTGTCTTAATAGAGAAGTAGATATTTAAAGGCCAACTACGCAAAAAGAAAATATTAGATGAGAAAATATTTTTCATAATACATTTGTTTGAAATGTTTCTAATACAGGATATATGAACATATCAAGAAACTTGTGTATGTATGATCAGGTTATCTTTCAAGACTCTATTCATTTTTATTATTAACTTGAGCACAATAATGGAGTATTTCCATTGCGACCACTATCTGTTTCATACAGATTTGATATGGCACAAAAACACACAGGATAATTTTTTCAACAGCTCACTTATCATGAAACTTATTAATTCACGTTTTGAATACTCTGTCTAATGTTATACATAACCCAGTCAGCATATTGCGATATACCATGTCGATATGACGTCGTTTTGACGTTGAAACAACATCAGTGACGTTGTGATGTAAAATCAATGTATTTTCGACATCATATCGACATCGTAGTAACGCTGGCTGGGAAATCACCATTCACACATTTTTACATTATCACAGAAATTGTGTGTTCATCAACAGTTCACTTATAATGAAAAATTTTGACTCACGTTTTGAATACTCTATATAATCTTATACATAAATCACTATTCACATATTTTCACATTATCACAGAAATTGCGTGTTCATATTGTTATTTACACGAGTGGTTTCACCATTTAATAATCGTAATGTATGGATGAAAAATTCCCACAGACCTGTTAAAGACCAAATCACTCACTATTCAACTTTTTTGATATAAAGAAGCTCCTTTACATTTCTTAAAGATGCACCTTTCTTAAAGATATTAGTGATTATATTTAATTAGTGATTTCAATATACATTTTTATTCTCATATTTTTCATATACCTTTCAAAAATTTGATCCAAGAGTGATAATTACAGAAGTGTTACAATCTATATTTGTTTTAGAAATGCCATACCGGTAGTTATAGGAAAATATATACTACTCTATATTTGCTAGGGATAATTGAATGTAATCAGACGATATATACACATATGTCCAAACATGATTTTCTAATGTGAGATTATTCTACTTCTTATATCCATGACAAACTGAACTTTTATTTGTTTGTTTATGCTAGATCAGTGTGTTTTATGCTGTTATTCTGTAAAACTGGTATTTACATCCAGTTCAATGCATGTATTTTGCTGCATTGGTACATTACTATCATTAGCTGCATGTATTCACTTGTTCAAGAACATTATGCTGTTCACGTGACTGTTTCATAGTCCTTTATCAGCAAGGATGATCTTGACTATAGAAGTTCCTGCTTACATGCTTTTGTATCATGCTGGCAAATGATTACCGTATGTCTACTGATATTTTCTGCTTGCAAATATTGACCTATTAAGGTTTTATTTTAGTTTCTTTTATGTCCAATAGCTATTTTGTCTAAAGAAGACTGCAATGTGCGCTGTGCTGTGAATATATAATAATAATAATAAATGGGTTCTTCTATAGCGCAAACACTCCACACCACTAAAAAAAATACCCTTTTTAAAGTCTTTATTTTAAGCAGTATACCCAATAGATATCGTATAGTATTATTTTTGTAAAACTAAAATAAACCAATATTACAAAAACAATATTGTCAGGCATTAAAATCAAAGGACACAAATTGCAAGAGACATAAATTTGCTGTGTTTGTAGTAAGCATTCGTCATTCTTCATAAACTGCTAATAGAATAATAACATTGTTTAAATATATGTGTCTTTACTTAACACTCAGTTTGTACAATTAATATCACAAACTATTTGCTACCTTTTATTTATGGGAATAAATTGCAAAAAAACATTTTTCTAATAATACCAACTTTATTATTAATAACACATTCAACCACCAACTGAAACAAACTCATAACCCCCAACTCTTAGCCCCCACCCCAATGTTTAACCACCAATGTTTAACCCCTCCACCCACAAGTTTTAACCCCATTCCCACAATAGCTCCTTTTAACCCCTACCCTAATTCCAAACCCCCATCCATCCTAACTCCAAACTATGTCCCCACATTGTCAACTATATTAATGTCATCACTACATCTAAAGTCACAAACTATTTTTAAACAATCACCATAGGAATGTGCTTATATGTTGAAAACTGCATGTTGATTTGTGTTATAAATCTGTCACATTCTTAATTAAACAAGCATGAAAAACTACATTATTGATATCATGAATATTATTGTCACATTTCTTCGATTTCTTGAGATGTTAAATTTTAAATATTGAAATTGGGTTGAGAATTTATGCATTTACTATTTAATCAAGGTAAGTGGTAAATTTCTTACTTTTGATTTGAAACATGGGATGCAGTTCGGTTTGTTTGGTTTTAATCATTATTTTATATATATGAAATTGTTAATGCTATTTAAATTTGCATGTTGTTTTATTGGATATGACATTTTGAAAAGAGAGTTGACATCAATATTACATCTTCAGCCTGAAGAAGATATTACTTATTAACAGATTGGAGTTTAGAGTGGTTCCCCTTTCATTTTTTGAAGCAAGCAGTGTCATCAAAGTGAATCCTGGCAAAACTATGATTCTGATGTTTCTGTATGTATCAGTATGTAACTGTCGAGATATTCCCGTTGCGACGTAAAGCAATAGTTCAATCAGTTTGTAACTAAATAAACTCAGTATGAAGATCTCAACTAGGAATGATTCAGAATTTGTCAGTGTGCTGTGAAAATAGAAGATATTTCCAAGATAATCTGTGAAATGTTTATCTTCTCAGTTAGACCGACAACAAATTAGACAGTTCTCAATTTTAATTCTCACATGAACCCAGTGTTGGTACCTTTGTGTAGAAGTGATCCAGGTTTGGAGAAGATGAGGATACAATATCTGCTAACTGTGTAGTTATATTATAACTCTAGGTTTTGCTGCATTAGTCATGGTGGTAAGCAAGTGGTAAATCATCAGACATCAGTGCCAATGGTCCTCAATACCCCAGGGATCTGGTATCAATGTTCATGGAGATTAGCTTTCAAATGTGATCATGTCAGAATGGGCTATATGTAGTGCAGTTACAGATATTATCCTGGTTCATCAATGCCAGTCAGTGCTAGCAGGTTTACTGCAACAATCAGCTCTACACAACTTAAAGTTGTAGGTTTCATCATGGTTCAACAATGCCAGCCAGTGCTTACAGGTTTACTGCAACAATCAGATCTACATGACCTAAAGTTGTACGTTTCATCATGGTTCAACAATGCCAGCCAGTGCTTGCAGGTTTACTGCAACAATCAGATCTACATGACCTAAGGTTGTAGGTTTCATCATGGTTCAACAGTGCCAGCCAGTGCTTGCATGTCTACTGCAACAATCAGCTCCACAGAACCTACAGTTGTTACAGGTTTCATCCTGCCAGAAATCAACAAGCCATGATGTAGGCAAACCAGCCCTCGAGAACTCTAAACATGATTCATTGAAAATGTAGTTGTGATATAGCACAGCAAGTAGTGTGTCAGACTACAAAGTCAAAGGTTCTATTCCCATCCAGGGACACAATATCTTTTCCTCTGTGGTAAAAATGGTTATTTTGTCATAGAAATTGCAATTAATCCGAAGACGTAATGGTTGTGATCTAAGCATGCAGTTCAGTGAGTTAAAAGTCAGGCACTCTTTGATGGCCAGTACAGCATACCCTTTGAGCAATGAGTTCATGCAACAGTTCATGCCTTGGTAGATGTTCCTCTCAAAAGGTACAAACGATAATTAATGTTCGTCTTCAGTCGCGTTTCATCTGCGTAACCATTGCACCAAGAGCTCAAAGCATTTGTGAAAGATTCTTGGCCTCCAATTTCAGCTACTTGAAAATATGTGCCGTATATGGATCTGTTGTTACATCCTTGAATGAATACTGACCTGGGTATCATTTCTTGAAGCTCTCATATCCACTTTGAGACCATAGTGCTCTCGTATGTGTGCAGTTGCCATGTATAAGAGATCACTACAAGAGTGCTTATGGTCTAGTAGTAGATGAGTTTCGTGAAACAATACCCTGGATAGTAATTTTACAGTTGATTGGATTAAGTGAGAACACAATCTATTACTTTCTCTGAACATGTGAAAATAAAATTATGGATTTATATATATATATGTACACTGTATGTAGGTTTCAAACTAACCCTTCTTCTTACTGGGTTTATTGAAAACTACGGTATATGGCACTATAGAAGAAATAGAGTTAACCTCAAAATAATCCTGTTTTCCAATAAACCAATGGCAAAGTGGCTTCAAATTACCCTAAATACAATTCTAACAAGTGAATCAAAGTTACAGCAAGGATAACTGCTAATTTGGACTTTTTCTACATGTTTTATTGGAAAGATTATCATCATAAAAAGCCTGTTACAAGAATAATTTGGGGGTTTGAACATGAACCAGATTAGATGAGATTTGCCCTAACTCATTCTTTTTTCTTCTATTGGAATACAAATTAAATTTGGACTTTTCCTGTAAAGATTACAACACTGAATTGATCAGACCAAGCTCAGAATTAGGTGTGGTGTTAGGACAGTTGGAAAAATTATGCTATGTCACATAGTGGGATGAAATTGAATATAGGCTAATCAATGTTTGTGTTTTCCCACCAATACAAGACATCTAGTTTTCTATGACATCCTCAAACTCTCCATGGAAATGGAAATGGAAAATAATCAATATTTATATGACGTACACACATGTATATTGAGATGGCCAAGTTCTGTGCTGTTATTTAATTTTGTTTGTTTTACGTAATAAATAAGACACTTTTGTTAAATAGTGATAGTTTTAACAAGATTTTAGTATTATGTGAACAAATTATTTGTCAATCCAGAGTACTTACATACTGTACATGTATGCTGTTTGGGTATCAATATGCATCTTAATATATTTTATATTTTGATGTTTTGTGATCAAAATATTTATAAGCAAAAATAACAAGCATATTTCATGAAATACGTAAAACTGTATTGATATGTGTAAGACTACACATCCTTATCTTTTGGTAGGATCATTAATGGTGTACGATTTATTAATAGAGGAACATTTCATTCTTTTCTGCACAAAACTAGTGTTGAATCATAAAATCAAACAAGAGGAAAAATAACAATTGATTATGAGAAATTAAAAAATCTGACATTTAAAATCTTTGGTACAAATTTTCATTCTACCATAAATTTCAAGGATATACATGGAAAACCCAAATAACCACGAGGAAAAAACCCACAGATTTACAAATTTTCATTGTCTTCCCATATTTATTCCCCAACTTCCCCATAGTATTGAAGTTTAGTTCAATAACCTTTGCTAGATTGTGCAATATTTGTTGTAAATGTTAGTCATCTCTCTATGTATATATTTATACATTAACCCCTGTGTTTCTACCCACCCACCACCACTGTAGATGTATACACCACATTCATTAAGCTAAATGTCACATAACCAATGAAATAGATTGTCGCACTGCTTCCTGTTACCATGGAAACCAGAAATCACTGTCTCTACGGACACTCGCTATTAATGGTGACCATTGAACCAAGATTGATGGAATGTGCAATTTATGATAGTGTCCACGGATATGTGCTCCTTGTCAATTTGTGGTTGGATGCTAGCTTTGTCTTCTTTTTTTTTAGTAGATGTAACCATGGCAACACCAATTTGTTGTTACCCCCGGTAACCATGTGTCATTTTTCATGGATGCAAAAAAAATATATCAAAAGTATTATTAGTTCCCTAGCACAAAAACAAAATATATATCCCATCATTTAAGTTCAATCCTAAGGCATCCTAGTCGTATGTTAAGTTAAATGTTACATGTCCATAGATGTAGTACCGTAGAAGTATTTATAAACAATGAGGATGTCGTGACTTTATTTTGGTTTAAAATATCCATCCTGTATTGTTTCCTGGTGCAGATAGTCTCCATATTCCTAGTTTACATTTGTGTACAAAAAGAAAATAGTCATCGAATATGCTTATTAAATTTTGTGTTTTTTCATGTTCCATGACTGAATAGCATTGCAGAATATAGTGTACCCAAGTAAGCCTTTTGCATATTTCCTGTGTTTGTTGAGGGTCTTGATTGGGGGTAAAATCATAATACTGAAATCAATTTTTTTAATTAAGTCATTATATAATTGTTAATATGATATTATCGATGCAATTTGTATATTATATAATCTAACTTTTGTGTATTTTTCATTGTAAACATGATTCCATCTAGTCCAGTTTGGATTTAGAAAATTATTCCGAGCGTTATCGTCGTCTCGTCATACTCCCTTTTGTGACCCTCATCTGATTATTCATGTATATATATATACAGTTAATCCACACTTTGGTATTTGCATGTCTTTGCAGTTGATTGGCTGGTGCTCGATGTTTCCTTATGTATGAATGGCTGGCTATTCATGTGGTGCATGTTTACTTTACCATGGCAACCCCCCATTTTTAAGTTACAGAAATTTACCAAAAAAATGTATACCACTTTCCAGTCCATGAATAATTTTAATTATATTTTACCGTTATTCGAAATGTCACTCAAGTGTACACTCATGACATTGAAATTTAGAGAAAGAAAATACTCAATAGCATTTTAAGTAATTTTTAACATCAATTAATCCATTAATTTGTTTTATTTATTTTAAGTTTTGTTACAAAATCATTAATTGGCTTATTATTTTAATAATTTAATACTTTTTATCATATCCTTGGAATACTTACATGTAACAAAGAATATTGGTGGAAAATGGTTCCTATGCTGATTAATATTTTAGGATTTATTAATAATTTGCTGTGCTGCTAGTTCTGCTGATTAATTAGCTATGCTTCCATTAGCTTCACCTGCATGGAATACTGACAATCTATTAACATTATTCTAGTACGGTACATTTATTAATCCTATGTTTATTTTTAATGCATTTAATGTTTTAGCAAATTTAATTATTTATCACTTAGTCAACATTTAATTTCATTGTAACTGCTCTTTTTATTTTCTATAGATTGTTATTAATTTAAAAGTGCAATATTATTATTAATTTTAAGAATTAATTAATTGGTCATTTGATTGGTCAATTGACTGATTGATTGATTTGTTGATTTATTTATTGATTGATTGATTGATCGCTCAGTCTGCCTATAGCAGAATATAAGCCAAATTAATAAGTTGAGTTCATTAATTGGTCAAATAATATATGATTTCATTAACACACTGTATGCAATGTAATTGGCAATGGTTGCTATGGTATATTCTGCATGGTGGGATATATACTTATTTTCTTGCATGGATTATATATATATTGCAATATGTCGCATGATCACATATACACCATTTCTGTTATTTTACCTTTTTGATACATACAGTACAAATAAAAACAAAATGTATTTCTTTTAGGTATGACGGCTGATCTGCTAATCTTTAAACAAATTATCTTGAAAATATGTCATCCCTAATTTCAATTCATGACTACAATATTTCGGTTTTCAATTTATGATTTTGTAAAAGAAACAAAAACATTTGTCATTGTCATAAGAAATGATAAATAGAAAGGATTAATTTGACATGTAATCTTAATGGTCAGGTGAGCATAATATTTTGATAAAACCGTTGAAGGTAACTTCCAATACAATACTGTATATATACATGTAAATGTACCACCAATAAATCGGTCCTTGAATACTTGGCGGTGTTCGCAGGTTTACTGCAACATTCAGCATAATGGATGTTGCAGGTTTCCTTCTACCCTAAACTGACACGCCATGAAAGTGAAAGCACCTTGAAAGCTCCTCTAAAACCCAGTTGTTAAAATAAATAATAACAAAAATAATGTTCATGTTAAAAACAAATCTCTAGCCCATAGGTGCTTTGAGCATACATTAGAAGTTGGATTTGGCGCATTATAAGTAGCCATTATTATAGATATCATCACAGATTTATTTCAATAGATACCAATTTCAGGTGCTTGATCCATTTTGGATACCAAATAATAAAAAAAATATGTTCTGTTCAATATTAATATAACAATGGATATGAATTTGCTAAAATTAAATTAAATGCTTGCATTTTGATACTAATGTAATAAGATGTGTATGGAAGAGAACACAAATAACTAAATTTACATCAGAAAAGTCCTTTGTGGCTCCTTTGTAGACACACACACACACACACACACACACACACACACACACACACACACACACACAGACACACACACACACACACACACA
>JAUTBQ010146359.1:0-14863 GCA_032361185.1 Lepetodrilus ovalis | reverse complement strand
TGCTCGCAGGTTTACTGCAACATTCAGCGCTACGGATGTTGCGGGTTTCCTCCTGCCCTAAACTGACAAGTCGTAATGTTAGTGAAAGATTCTAGAAAGCAACTATAAACCCCATTACAAACAAACAAACAAAAATATTTTACCATTGAATTTCAAGTACTGTTGTTCCATAATCATATAGTGATTATTACCCAAGAGACTTTTGATATCATTTCTGAATTTGGAATACAGTTTATGTATTATGCGAGGATTTGGTGAGCCTGATAACTTTCTTATCTCAAAAGCAGGATATGGCCGGGATCAAAAGACTAAAAGGGCAATACACTCTTTATCATGCAATGTCAATTAATAATCTTAAATAATTCACGATTTTCCCTAAATAACAAGTTGTCATTGTAACCATGGTAACGTCACACTATGTAGAATGCTACCCTGTGCTTTTTACCCTTCGCTTCACACAAGCAAGATAATATATCAGAAAACCAGCCTAGTTTGAGATTTATGCTTGCACCCAATGGATAAACTTTGACAGTTATGGAAAATATCTAGGCTGTATTATACCTAGATCTTCACTCGTTGCATGATAATGCTTATCTATTTTTGCATTGTAACAGGTACCAGAAAACAATGGGTACGTACGTCCCACACAACAAAGACTGGATCAAAGAGAAGATCTACACCATGCTAAGGAAACAGGCAGGAAAATAGAAGATGGTTTGTTTCTTTGAGCGACATCAGACATCAGAGGGTTGACGAAAAGCTTTCCTTCGAGCCACACTTCACATGGCATCTCATCATTTGTTAATATCACTTTTATCATGTTTATGTTGTGTGTTCAGTGTTCTAGTCGCATCTCTGATGTAGAATGGAATATTATATATATACATGTAGCAGATCATTGACGCATTTGTTTAATGTGTTTCCTATTTTAACCCTCTTTGAATTAATGTTTCAATGACAATGAACGTGATCAGTGTGTCACTTACAATTAGATTCAAATATAACTTGTCTATACAGCTTGTCATAAACAATTTACCATTTGGCTAATTGAACGGGATTCTATCACCAAAAAAAAATCATTATTGAATATCGGAATATTACAGGTGAAGAAGGGTATTTAATATCGGAATATTACAGGTGAAGAAGGTTATTTCATGTGTCAGGGTTAGTTTTTATCTTCTAGTTCTATGACGTTACTGTTTAAATGGATGTATGGATTTGTTTTCAACACTGCAGATCTGGTATAGTTCTGGGACATAACCTTGTTCATGCTACAGACAAACATGGATGCCCTGCATTAATATTGATTCATTATGTCAGGATCACACGCAGTTGCTGGGGCCTGAAAGAGTACCCGGCCGGGCTGAGTCAGGTTTATCAGTCTTGAGGACCCACAGTAACTCCATATATGGATCGTCTTAAATACCTGTATTCATCAGGGTATCTTTACAGCACATCTTTACTTAGAATTTCCCCTTGTGTGGATAAGAAAGATTGTCTATCTATCTATCTAGAATGGTTGTTTTCAGCCATTGTATTTCACTTAAATGCACAATCCACATATAGTCGGGTACTTGAGTCCAAGCCGGGTCCAACCACTTGGGTAGCCGAGTCCAAATTAATGGACCCATTCAGGTCCTATCCATGGCATGTAAGGTTGTCCCCAGTAGGAAGAAGGTTAAAGTTGGTACATGTAATTGGATGCAAGTGTGTTTATTTTAATTTTTTTGTGTGTGAAAACTCCATCAATATGCTCTTCATTTTGTGCATTTCATTTCCTAGTAGACCGAGTTGTTTTTTCAAACTTCATATGCGAGAATTCATGCATATTACATCATATGATTATTTTCATTCAATGCTTACAGTAATATTTACAATCACATTCTAACTTGCAATTCACTGTCAAATATTATGTGATCAACATTATGTGAGATAATACGTAGGTATTCTAACTATTCTTGCATTTGAAGGTGACTGAGGGAATACTAAAGGTCTATTAACCTCGACCATCTTACTCTTAGTAAAATAATCATTGTATTTATTCATTATTTTACACCCACTGCCAGAGGACATCATACTATGGATCTGAATGTTGTGGGATTGTATTCAGTTGAAGTGTCCACACTAACATGAACAATCAGTTTTTCAATCGGCTCACCCGGAATATTTTCAAAAAAACCTTGTACAACACGATGAGCTAGAAAGATTGTTTATTCATGAATAGTGTGACATTGTATGCTATTGTATAAAGATGGCAACTTGAGAAAGATTTATTTCCCAGGGTATCGTTTCTCGAAGCTCTTGTATCCACTACGAGACAATAGCGCTCACGTAAGAGCCAGGGTATCATTTCACAGAGCTCTGTTAGCCGATAAGGGACGATAGCACTCTCTTAACAATGTATTAGCTATCGGCAAAGTGAGTGCTATGGTCCCTTAGCGGCTAAGGGAGCTCTGTGTAACGATACCCAGATCACTGTGTACATGTGTAAGAGATCGCTACAAGAGTACTTATACGAGAGCTTCTTCAAGAAACGATAACGGATACCCAGGGCTCTGGACTAACACATGCCCTGCATACAGGGACAAGTTAAATTGCACTGCAGGCAACCTATGTTTTATGTAGCACCTTTGGTACCTCTACAACTTGCCCTTACTACTCAAAATGTTAGTCTGGAGCCCCGATTCCAATTTCAGGTAATTCCATGAAAGTTGAGTGTACATACAGGAATGTTAAGTATGCAAACAGTTGAGTTATTGTATTGGACATTTCATTATGATCATGTCATTAAAACATCTTTTGTCAATATGGCTGTTTGTACTTTTGTTCCAAGTTTGTCAACCCCCAAAAGAAAGTCGTAGAGGCATCGGAAGCCTGCTTAAATTCTTCAGGTATGGTAACCATGGCAACAGTCAATTGTTAATACAGCGGAAAAGTCCAGTGCAACCGCATGATCAATAAATCTTCAGATTTCCACAGAAAATTGTCACGACCGATTCTTATCTAATGCTTGAAGGACTAGTATTTTTCTAATATCGGGGTTTAGATCCACAGGGACTTGTAGAGCGGACCCAGTAGATCTACGTCTGACTTCTCAAAACCAGTCAATAAAACTTTTTTTTACAAACTGAATAACAAAAATCATAAAGATTATCCGTACGTTTGTTAGACTAATAATGCATAAAATTGCATTCTACTGGGTCCGCTCTACAAGTCCCTGTGTTTAGATCCACTTCCAAGATTCTTTCACTAGTACTGTATATCACTGCTTGTCAACTTATGGCAGGCAGAAACTCGCATCTGAATCTTGCAGTAAACCTTTGTGCACTGGCTGGTACTGACTGACCAAGGACAATGACTGCATTCCAAATGTTTCAAAGAGATATGTCAATAGGTACATTTTATGTTACGGTAATGCTCGCAGAACATGTATTGGTATTTTACAAATAACAAACTAACTAAAGTCATTTATATAAACATTTTAATAGCTTGTCTTTTAACATACAGTAGCAATGTTTAGATAGGACATACATTTCCAACTTTGAAGATATTTATAGAAAATTGTAACAAATCTTTCAGGAAATCATTACAGTATGCTACATACGATAGACAGATTATGAATTCACACTATCACCCAAATTCATCACTAACCTACTAACTGGTAACATTACAACCAATATGTAACAAACTAACCAAAAGTCCCACCAATTTATCAACATTTGGACTTTGGCTTTCCCTAAATTTTACAACACATTATTTTGTAACATTCACACATACATTGTTGAAAATATAAATTAACACATAAAACACTATATGAGAGCAAGTTTTTTGGGTTTTTGCTTCAGCGATTTCGTGGCATTTGAGATGACTGGTAGGATTGTCTGAAACAAACACACCTTGCCATTCTGTCTCAGTGGCCATGACTGATGTGATGGATGACTTCTGTACTTAATTTATTAAAGGCCTACTTTCACAGATGGTCGACCTAAATAATGGACAAACAAATTTCTATACGAGACAACTTACGTTTGATTTGTCCAAAAACTTGTTATTTACTACACTCGACAGTTGTCACCAATTTCATATTTTATATGAATTCAGGTTACAAAGCATTATTTATCTTGTCTTTGATGCATCAACTGATCTGTGAAGGATCATAATCATGTTGTTTTATTTGATTTGTCCACCTAAAAGTTGTTATTTAATAATGTACTTATTCATATTTTATATGAATTAATGTCTTCTTTGATGCATCAACTGATCTATGAATGAAATGTAGTCGCAACATATTATATTTTAGTCATACCATTAGTTACGTCCTGTTGCATTAATATACTAAAGCAAAATAAAATAGGACCACATTCATGTTGTCAAAATTAATTTATTGTGGCGTTGCAATGGAATGTTGTCTACCATATATCGATTGAATTATTGCTGTACGTCACAGCGGGAATATCTCACCCATAGGCGACGACATCTACCATACAGCAGTGGAAGTACAAAAATTATTTTATTTAAGACAAGTGAATGTACTTTGCAGTTGTAGCCAAAAACTAGTCCAAATTGACCATAACTATTAGTGATTGTATGCCTTTAAACACACAGGGCACGTACAATCCATGTGAACTGTGTTCCTGTCCAATTGTCAATGGAGTCTCAATAATTATCTCATGATCAATATTTATTTATTTATATATATACACACACATTTGTACAAATGAAATGTATTGGGAAAAGTCTAAGTAAGCATTGAGTGAGCGAGTTGATGTTTCATGTTGCAGTGGAAATCTCACCCATACACGACAATGGAATAAATAAACTTTTAAGTACCGTTACTATGTGAAACTGATAAAAATGCTTATTTTTGTTTAACTTTTGAAACTATTTTACATGTTTAATAAAATACTTAGAATCCCTAGTAATTACTATCCACATGTCTGAAGTAGTAAGACGTGCTATTTTACAAGTATTTGGGTTTGAAATTGATTGGCTTCATATATTGATTCAAGGCACAATATCACAGAATCAAGTACTAACACAACACTGTTAAATCCTAGTATCAAGTACTTGCACGACACCATGTTAAACCTTACTGTCAAGTACTAACACAATTTGGGGCTAATCTCTTCTGTGTAAATTCCATAATCTTCCAGTCATATCAACACGTACTTCCACAGTATTTCATCAATACTGCAATGGTCACTTCATAGTGGGACATCTCGAAAACAGAAAAGGTTGAAAACTGTGCATAATATCCACAAATAAATGCAATCCAGCCTTCCTTGCATTTGAATTTCATCTCTGCCAAGAAGTCTCCTAGCAACCAGACAGGATTCAAACTTCCAACTTTGGATTTGTAGTCCTAACTACCAGTAAAGTACCACTATCATATCCTGATCAAACTGGTCTTTTTTTCTATTTTTGTTAATGAGCAAATCTGATAAACTTCAAACAGTTATCCTTCAATGCTAAGTTCAAAATTGTCAGCATCTTCAAACTCCTGATTCATTTTGTCAGCCCACGCTTCCAGTTTGCCAGTCTGTAAAACAGAATATAGAAATATAAATAATAAAAAAAAAAAATTAAAGAAAACCATTCATTTATTGCAACATTGATTACCAGTATATAATTGTATATATATTTTTTTAACGTTTATTTTAAAGAAAAAATAACATGCATATAGTTTAAATTCAATTTGAAATGTCCACATTTCCATTAAATCACTTATTAGTAACAACCTACCGAATATCTTCCCTTGGGACGTTTTTGCCTGCTTGCTTTGTATGCAGTGGTCACACTTTTATTCACTGGTATATCTGAAAACATCAACAAGTGAGCATTGTAAATAAACATGACCTAATATATAGCAACTATACACTTCTTGATTAGACACCCGACCACGCCTTTCCATATTCATATAATGCTTGGAGTGATGGTTTCATTACTTTACATTACAGCTGGAATCTTGCACACATACACAACTATATTTAATTTAATTCTTAGAGAAAATCTTTTGTTTGGTTAAGGTTTGGAAATATGCATTGGCTGGCACGTGTTCTCGTTACTGTGGTTACTGTCAACCCACCTGGTGGCGCCATCTCTGGTTCCGAGAACATGGACACCTCAAAGTCTTTCTGAATGCTGGGCACGGAATCGTCCATGGATATTTGGGAAAAGTCCAAAACGGCCGAGCCATAGTCCGATGTTACCATTGGACTGGTGTGGGACTCCATGGTATCAAAGCCAAAACACTTGTCATTGACGCGGGTTTTGGGGCACGCGTTGATGTTGCTGGGCGTAGACGTATCTTTCGCGATCAGTCGTGGCGCCTTTAGCACAGGAGGCGATAGGAACCCACTGTCATTCTTGATAGCGTCTATGCGTGGCATCTTACTTTTTGTCGCAATTATTGGAGTAACATTGGCGAGATTGGACATTTTCCTTTTGTTTCCCTTATTTGAAATGACTGCACTCGAGTCTAATGGACTACAAGATGGTATAGGAGAAACGCCCGGTGTCTTCATTCCCTTTGGCTTTCTGATTGGTCGATTTTCACTGTCCAATTTGCCTTTCGCAATAACTGGCGTAATCGACCGACTTGTTATGGGAGAAGTCATTCTCGTAGACTTTACGGATTTACCAGACGCTTTAACTTTGGTGGCACAAGATGTTGATAATTTGGATGTTTTGGATGATTTGGAAGTTTTCCTTTTCACTCTGGGCTGCTTCGAAGACAGAACACTCCTGCATGGTTTCGGTTCATCGTCGTCAAATTCGAACATATCGCTGCTCGGGGAGGACATGGTTTGGTCCGACGGTGATGAGGAGTTTGTGGCGTGTGTGCTGCATGTCGTTTCTCCGTCCCCATCATAAGCTGAATCAATCTGAAAACAGACCATATAAAAGCTGATAAATCTCAGGATATACTCAACAAAATTTATTAAGGGCCAGTAGAGCCTCTACCATGTCTATGGACATACACATCTAGCTTAATATTATTTTAATCACAAGGAATTTCCAAACATAGGTTCCAGGTACTCTTCAAGAACTTGCAAACACACTGGAAGAAGAATGCATGGCACCTGCTTCCCTAAGTCAAGCTCCGAAATTTAGTAGAATGCTTCCCAACAAGTCAAATGATCTGCTGGGACTTAATTTATTTTGTTGGATAGAAAATTGTGGGGAAACATTCTACAATTTTTTCAGATCAAGACTTTAGGAATCTGGTGCCAGTCGTCTTCCAATGCTTCTGCAGGTTTTTGAGAGTGCCTGTAGATATCTGAAAATTATTTGTTGCTAAAATAATGTAATATTAATTAATTTAATACGTCAAAAAAAATGCTACTGGCCCTTAAGTTATATTTTTGAGTATGCTATATAGACACATAAGCAGTGCTCTAGATAAGGGTGATATGGACATAGATACGTTTGCAAAATATGCAGATATGGACCAATTAAAATAAAACGACAAGTATCGAATATTGGAGTAAATTACTGTCTGTGTCAATTAAAGGCCTTTTGATTTGTTTAATAATGTACATGTGTTACCAACTGACCAAAGGATGGTGGTGTACAAACAATTTAAAGTCATTTAACGGTAGTCAATAAAAATAATAATTACGCTAACCAGAGCTCTAGATCAGCTTTTGTGAATTGGGTACAATACCCACTGCATTCACTCTAATTGGGTATCGAAATAAATAATACCCACCAACTTTATTTTAATTGGGTATCGAGACCTTTCACCATATGCATGGCAATTTGAAATCATTTCCAGTATTGTATACTAGTTCAAAAACCTGCTACAATGTACGTTATCGACAATCCGATTATAGTACTGTATAATTGAATAAGCCAGGCTCTTGATTCTGGTAAATTAAACCATCTATTACTAAAATTATGAACGTTTCTTTATAATGTCAGATTCATATTAGAAATTAAAATTTGTCGATACGCAACCACACTTCAAAGAATTGCATATTACGCAACCCCATTTCAAAGAATTGCGTACTCGTATATTTAAATTTGGCATTGATACGCAAAGCATAAATTTTAATTGGGTATTTTACGCAAATACGCAGCTTATCTAGAGATCTGACGCTAACTAATGTTTACTTACAGAAGTGGAGCTGGAAGAGGACTCGGAATCATTAACACGCTGAAATATGACAAGAAAATAACCCACATAATTCTCAAAAACATTCTGTAAAATTACATTTAAGTTCAACATGTTCAACAAGGTTAAAACCTTGCTATCTTTGCCCGGTTGTTCAGATCGATTGTAACCTACAATAGTTTTAACTTAAAATTTCGGAACCTGCTACAAAAGGGAAGTCTGGATGTATGAACCACTTTTCAGCAAACAAAATTAACACTAGTCTGCTAGCCCAGGCCATTTGTTCCAAATACATGTATAAGGACTAGTAGAAATTCATGTCTTTTGTTATTTGTATCACTATTCAGACTAGCAAGTTTTATAGTTAATTTCGATCCCTGCCATCCAATACCATCATGATCATGGGCAAATGGACCTCTGTCATCAAAAATGATTGCAAAAATGTTTGTAATGTCGAAAATGTGTGTGATGTTGTGCTAATGTGTCTAGCTTGAATTGATATAGTCAGTGTTCCAAATAACAACTATTTATCTCTAGTGTCATTTTAGGGTAGGTGGTAGCATAATGGTAGAAAGTTGGAACCAAAGGCCTCTTGTTCAAATCCCATCTCAAGTGGCAAAAATTACCTTCCTGATGCGATCATGCAGTTATCATCCTTTGTCTGTCAGTATCAGCCAGTGCTCACAGGTTTACCATGTTTACTCCAAAATGCTTGAAATTACATTACATTATTTTAATCATAGAAGGTGTTGGATGGCCAGAATGATCTAAAATACATGTACACGTATTTAGATTTTTATCATTTTCTATGAACTCTCTCCCTGCTAGATTATGCACATGCACTGCTATTTAACATGGAGAGGGTTAATATGTTGTTTTAGTGCCACTCCTTACAAGTGACAATCTGGGGATCCTTCTTGAATTTAATTAATTTGATTTATGTCTACAGCAACAAGGTGGTTTAAAAATTCTTTTGCATCTACAATGTCTACATTCCAGTCCCTTCCAAGATTATGATTTCGCTCATCATGCTTGTCAAGGTGCTAAAACTAATGTAAGCAAAGTGGATTTGTTTTGATGGAAACTTAATTGAGGAATTATTCCTTGGAATAACATGCCTAGATGTTTGGATGGACATCATATGTAAAAGTTCAACATTAACTGAAATATTTTTGGAACTATTCTTTCATTTATTATAACAAATTTGATAGTCCTTTGATATTCATTTATATATTTGCTTGTCCTATTAATTCAAGTATGTGAATCTATTCAAGTGTAAAAGATTGAATACAACAAGCAATTGGACTATGAATATTTTGTCAAATATGATATCCTCATCCCGAAAAAAGAACGACATGCTCATAACAGTTCTATTGTTATATACCGCACCATAAATCGCTCAAAGAAATATGAATTTCCTTCTTAGAAATGTACACGTTCTATTTAATGCAATGTCATTCAATTTGCATGCCATACTATACATGCTATTAGCATGATAAGTTACTTAGGTCGCAGCCTTTAGTAAATGTTTGTAAGATGTTAAATGAAGTGTTATGTGGTGACACAAAAAATTAACATTGAAATGTAGTCACACTCATGCAGATGGTGATGCACAGCCGAGTGCATTCCTGTGACTAGTGTTTCACTGCTGATTATTAGGATTACTAGGATTACTCCGTGTATTTGCCAAGATAATCTAAGGTCAAGATCACTATCGGGGTCAGCAAGTGCTAAGGCCTCAGTAAACATGTCCCCATCACTGGGTAGAGAAGAGGAATTTGAGTGATGATTGTATAATTCACCATGTAGGATGTGCAAAGTTGTACATTTACAGTTGTGTTGGGTGAACACCTTTAAAACCATAGCTATTTTTTTTTATAAGGAAGACCTGTATTTTAAGATAATTTGTGTACTTTGTAGTGTACATTATTTCAAAGGATTGAGTGTTTGAAAGCAGCCAACAAATTCCTTGATTATTGGAACATTCCATGTGACTTCCGCTATTATCATTAGCCAAGTTGCTGCTCTCTTGCCCTAGTTGTTCCAATGATTTCCAATAGTTCAATATCTAATAAACTTATAAACATTTATTATATTAAATAGTGGGAATATTTGTATCAAAATAAATGACATACCAAATTACCAATGTTATTTATACTGAATTATTTAATGTTGATTTTAATTGTGATTATGATAATAATTACATGTAACATATTTCTCTTATCCACATGACTGATTTTTGAAAGATTTAATGGATGGGTTCCAAACCTTTTTTAAGGGTTGTATGCATACATGTACAGTGTATATATGGTATATCTAATGTGTCGTGAACACGTTTTGACAATTTACATGATGCGGTGGCCATTGTTTGTTGGGAGGAGATATGTCATATAGAGTGTGGTAGTGTTTGTTGGGAGGAGATACGTCATATAGAGTGTGGTAGTGTTTGTTGGGAGGAGATATGTCATATAGAGTGTGGTAGTGTTTGAAGTGGACACAGTGTGAGATGCAGGTAGCTCTCAATCTGTCATCATCACAGGTGACATATACCTGGCCAAACGAGACTCATGTCACCTGTATGAAGGACATCTGTGACAGGTTTTACCGTAGGTGTGCGTCAGTAAATTTCGTCAACAACCTACCTGTATAACTTACCTGTATATCTCGCCTGATTTTAGTAGAGACATTTGACCTGAAGTGTTCTGGAAAACACATGTTAGTACATCTATCAATGTGTCTAGAGCATGTTGAACCACATAAACACATGTTTTCCAGAACACTTCAGATGTGCATCAGCAAATCTCGAATAGTAACTCGTGTATTGTTTTGGTTACCATAAATAAGGCAAGACATGGCCCCTAGATTATAAAGCTTTTTGAGTATGTCTAAGATTTCCTGATCAACTCAAAGTTTTGGTTACAAATCCCTACATAACATTTTAGCTTGAGCATGAAATTATGCTCAAAATGTTTTGTAATCTTGGAACCTGACGTGCTTTGGAAAACGTGTTAACCATGGTTAACAGGGATAGAAACTAACTTTAATACTTGCTCACCTGATACAAATAACAAATGTTATGAATTTCTACTGATGGCAGTCCTTAGGATACTGTTAGCATAGGAAGAAAAGGTCTGGGTGAACGGGCGAGTGTTAATTGTGATCTCTGTGTTAATGTGGTTGATAAATGTATAAATATGCTAGTGCTATTTTGCCATTAATTACAAAAAATTATTGTTTCAATTATATTTGATGTATTTTGAGTAGCTCATATATTAGTGAACAGTCTTTACTATACATTTAATTACATGCGTAGCATTTTGGCCTGAATTGGAGCCATAAATGCATTTGGTATTCACTAAAGCATATACACTGTACATATATTATTGCTTTTGTACCTCTTGAAATCTCTTCTCTACTCAATTGTTCACTCACATTGATAACAGGATAATGTTGTCTTCCATAATGAACCACTGGAGTGTAATGTTGGGCTATTGTACTTCCATTTCACATTAGGAACATTTTGAACGAAATCAGAAACTGTACTCTCTACTTGTGCAATTAGAGATAGAGAACGTTACTTGATGCTTTCCCAAATGTTAATTTCCGGCTCCTGTTTAATATTTGAAAATATATACTCTGGTCTGTCGGAGTAAAATTATTGCCATTTTGTGAATTACAGCTAACTAACTAGGTAGTATTTAATGTATTTGTGTGCAATAATATTAAAATAGCTACTAACTAGCCTGACTAGCTAATTAGCTGGATGAATGCTAATATAGTTTCAGGAAAAACTTTGTTTGATCATAAAATAGGTCAACAGTTTGTCATTGTATGCATTTTATTAGAAGAATTTAAATAAAATATTTTTATTATTATTATTATTTTTAAGCTGATGCATTGGATATTCAGCACCTCCATTTCTTATTCAAGGTAAATAGTGATACATCCTGATGTGTAGATAATTATGGTATCGTCATGGTACATAGAAGCACTAGTGCTATATAAATCTAATTATTTATTATTATTATTATTATTATTATTATTTATTATTATTATTATTATTATTATTATTATTTTTATTATTACTTATATTGTTACTTATAACCATGTACTTCTAGGATGTGTTACATCAGGATAGATACCACAGTGTCTTGATACAGAAATGTCTGATACAGAAATCATCCATCACCAATTTCTGTCTGTAAACCATCACTCGTACATTCCTCAACTGACTCCAGCTGGCCGCGGCAATTAGTGCGCTAACATTTAGCTGTTTACATCACGCACACACCGCTCCTCCCCTGACACTTCCACACTATTGTATCACAGGATGCGACTTAGTTATGTTTGCCCATGTCTGAGCTGCCGTTCATATTCCTGCCTTTTAATTTGTGTAGCAACTAATTCCATTATCTCGTAGGCAAATACCGTACGACAAATTCGCAAAGGTTGTGTGGCATGAAGAATAAAAGGGACGACATTTTCGCGAAGATTTATGGCCACTGCTTTTAATTTGAATAAGGAAGTCTTTATGTGTTTATGAAACATGAGCTTTGAAATTACATATTAAAGTGGGGTAAAAATTCCACAAATTATTTTTAATATAGTTCTCTAGTCCACATGGTCCATGGAAACTTAAGAGGGATATTGTTAACATTCAATCAATATATTCATGATGCTCATATTAATTCAGTTATTATTCAGTTATTAATTCAGTTATTACTCAGTTATTAATTCAGTTATTGTTCAGTTATTAATTCAGTTATTATTCAGTTATTATTCAGTTATTAATTCAGTTATTAATTCAGTAATGTTCCCAGGTTCCTCAATGTGTTGTTTATTTTGACATGTTTAACTTGCGTCTCCATTATATTTGCAATTATTACCTTGTACACGCTAAAAATCACATGTCGTGAAATGTTAATTGTAGACACATGTCTAAGAGCAATAATCAGGGCCAATGTTTAAGTTATTATGACGAGTAGTTGACTTTAGGGTCAACTGTTTTGTTGGTACTGCCTGTTAACGTGGTTAGGTCAAGAGTCAATTTTACAAAACAGTTAAACAAATGGCCACAATCTTAGATCACCATATTTTCCCTGTCAGGTGACTATTGTATACCTATTGATTACTGTAATTATCCTACCAGGTATTAGTTTGAGCCCTCTAAATAGTTTGAATGCCGTATTGAACTGCAAAAATTCTTAATTACGGTACTATTATTATATTATTATTATTATTATTATTATTTATGATTATGATTATGATTATTATTATTATTATTATTATTATTATTATTATTTAGATAATTTATTTTCGATATGTTGGTTCACAGATTTTTCCAAGTTGGAGGCTAAAAACCCCAGAGAAACCCAAAAGTCATGTGTTGTTTGTGTGTTCGCATATTACATTCGATTTACTACATTGCATTGTGCAACATTATAGCAGTAGACCAATAGCCGATATCTTATCAACCCAGTCTAAGCTAATTCAATCTAGCAAATACCTGGAGACCTATTCTCAATACGACATACGACATACAGTTGTGCGACAATCTTCAGGATACATATAGCACATGCTATGCACTTTATTAGGCTAAGAAGATAGTAAGAACGTTTCGAGAATAGGCCCCGAGTTGATTAAGCATGTTAAATAGAATAAAATCTCCTTATTTTTGTTATTGTGATTTCATTGACGTGATACAGAACTTGAAATCAAATTGCAGGATTGTCATCCAAAACCAATCGTTCATCATATTTCTAGTTAGACCAATTAAATAATATGAAAACAATGCAAGATGGTGACAAACTAGTATTAAAATTACTATGATGGGTGGTCTAAATCAATATGGTCTGGTCTAAGATAACTCATCGTTAAATGGCCCTCAAACTAACATTTTGAGTTACTGGGCTAGTCAGGGCAAGTTGCAAAGGCACCAAAAGCATCTATATTTATTAAAAACTAGGTTGCCCACAGTGTAATTTAACTGGCCCCTGTATGTAGGGCATATTGGGCCCTGAGTCTTGTATTCATGTCATGTTAACATTTTTAGTTTAAACATTTTATTTAATAAAACAAAATGATAGGTTACAAGTTATAACAAAGAAAACTGCTAAAAGAGGCAGAAAAGATACAGATGGGGAGAGAAGTAAAGTGATTGAACAAATAGAACAAGAAATAATAATGTTAACATTAGAGGCTGCATTGTTTAAAATGTTGTCACTGCCAGTTACTGTCAGCATAATGTTTAATGATGTGGGGTCACACTTGTGATATTACAGTACACATACTCTGACAACAAGCAGTCATGTTGGGATGTGATAAAAATACACAAGTACTAATAAGTCATTCATTTATGCTTCACTGCTTCACGTTGATGTGTCAATTTATAGGATTATTATGTTAAGCATGATTGAATCTTTATTATTATTAATGTACTATATGGTCATGATGTTGTCCAATGGATTTTTTTTATTTCATAGATGACTAATTACATGAATATGTGTGGATTCAATATACTGTATACATTTCATGACGCTAATAGTTAGGGCTGAAACGGGTAGGAAATTTGGTACTCGAGTACACACGTTGAATTACTTGACGAGTACTTGAGTACTTGCCTGCAAGTGTTGTCTGCATCTTCATTGATGATTGGGATGTGGTTGATTCAGATTTCATCTTTGTGTTGCCATGTTTCAACATCAGATGGTTCCTCATAGTCGAGGTGCTTATTTGAAAAGGACAGCT
>JAUTBQ010146348.1:0-14866 GCA_032361185.1 Lepetodrilus ovalis | reverse complement strand
TGCTTTCAGCTATTTTAATTATACTCTCTTTTTCAACGTTATAAATAATTATATCTCCACCAGGTTTGGAATATCTAGAGTGAAGTGTTGATGTAAACAAAATATATCTATCATTTGGAGACCATTTATAATAGTTTATTCTTATTGACTTATCTAAGCTATCGATTAGCAAATCATTTGCACAAACAACTAACCTTTCATTACCTGTCTTCACATTATGTTTGTATAAACCTTGCTTGAAAGTTTTTTCATCATATTTGGTAAAGGAAAAGTTCTCTTCTGAATTTAACCATTGAACTCCTTGCAAAGACTTTCCAAAAAAATCTCTATTCGTAAAAATTTCATCAATAGTAAAATTCTTTTTCTGTGCATAAAAAGTTGAAACAACAATAAATAGAAAGAGGAATACTCTTTTAGAATATTTCATATTGCACCTCTATTTAATAATATCATAAATTGAGTTTATTTTATAAGTAGGAATATAATTTTCATTACCATCAAAATGATTGAAAACACCAGTAGAAACTAAAGCAGTATCAATACCAAATGTATTTCCCATCGCAATATCAGTTTCTACTCTATCCCCAATAAGTAAACACTTTTCTTTAGGTATTTTTAAGTTATTTAATATTTCATCCATCATATATTTTGATGGTTTTCCAAAATGCTTCTCTAATTTAAAGTGAGTTCTTTTTTCTAGAGCAGATATTGTTGAACCAGCATCCCAAATTTCACCACCTTCAACAGGACAAGTATCATCAATATTGGCAGCATAAAATCTTGCACCATTATCAAGTGCTTTGGCTGCTATTTCTAATTTTGAATAATCAAGCGTTCTATCTAAAGTGATAATTACTATTTTTATTTCATTTGGATCTTTAGAATAATTTAATCCAGCATCTTCAATTTCATTTATAAAAATACTTTCCCCAATCGCATAAAATTTTTCATTCGGATGCTTTTCACTTAGATATTTTTTTGTTATAAGGGTTGCATTAATTACTTCACTTTCATTGACATTTAAATTACTTTTAACTAAAAATTCACAATATTGTTTTGTAGAACCAGTTGTTTTATTTGTTATAAAAATTATTTTCTTTTTATTTTCTTTTAAATAATTTATTACTTTATCAGCATTTGGAATAATTTTATTATCTACATAAATTGTTCCATCCAAATCAAAAATAAACCCATCATATTTTGTTAACATTTTAACTCCATCCTTTTTTCATAAGCTCTAAACACTTAATAATTGACCGTGGTTTATAACCTATTTCTGTTTCAGCTTTCAAGTTTATCAGACCACTTGTTAATGGTCTTGGTGCCAATTGATTTAAGTCTTCAGTTTTAATTGGTTCAACTAAATCAAAATCCAAATTAAAGAAATTTGCAATAGCCCTAGTAAAATCATATCTGCTTAACAATTCAGCTCCGGCAATATTAAATAGTCCAGTTTTTTTTAAGTCAATAATTTTACCTATTCCACCAACCAAATCATCTAAAAAAGTTGGGTTATTTATTTGATCTTTTACAATTTTTATTTTTTTATTTTCTCTTAATGATTGAACAACCCATTTAACAAAATCTGACCGACCAAATTTTGCATTGCCAAAAAGTACATTTGTTCTAATAATAGTATAAGGGATATTAAATTTTCTAATAATATTTTCTCCAGCTAATTTACTTCTTCCATAATAACTAATTGGGTTGGGTAAATCAGTTTCTGAATATGGTCCGCAACATCCATCAAAAACATAATCAGAAGATAGATGAATTAAATGTGAACGAGAAGCAACTGAATACTTAGCCAAGTATTCAACTCCATTTGAGTTTATATCCATTGCTAAACTTTTTTCAGTTTCGCATTTATCAACATTAGTATAAGCAGCAACGTTTATAATATAATCAGGATAAAAATTTAAGATAATTTCCTTCACTTCTTTTTTGTTAGTTATATCAATAGTTTTATAATCTAAGTTTTTGTAAAAAGACTTCTCTTCTGCTGACGCTAGAAATAATTCAACGTCTGTTCTACCGATATAATATTTTACTAATTGTTGTCCTAACATTCCGTTAGACCCTATAATTAGTATTCTTTTTTTTAACATAAAGAAAAGTTCCTTTAACTTTTTTAGTCCTAGTTATAATTATAAATATTTTATTTGTTAAAGTTTTTATAATTGGAAAAATCTTTTCCTAATTTTTGGAACTCTTGCATTGTAGTATATTGAGTGAATAAACCTGCTGCAATATTTGCATTAATTAATGCAGTTTGAATATTTCTTTCATCATAATCAGCGTAATATGATAAAAATGTTGCTCCAAATATATCTCCACATCCAACTTTATTTCTACCGGAAGTTTTTAATGGTACAACATCAAATCTTTCTCTGGGTTTGTTTGCCAAATCAGTATATAAAGTAGCTCCTTTATTTCCTCTGGTAACAATAAAATGTCTTGGTCTTCTTCTAAATACAAAATTTACTATTTCTTGTTCAACATTACTATCGCAAATTGTTAAAAGTTCCGCTTCATTGCATTGAACAATATCTGCACAATCAAGCCATCTTTTCATACTAGGAATTTTACGAAAATATCTATTATTGTTTTTATCAATACCTCTTGCAAGACTATGAATATCAAGATAAATAGGACCAAAATAATATTTTCTAATTATTTCAAAATGACCAATTGTAACTTCAAATCCGGAAATCATATTAACTAAAATTCCATCAAATTTATTGAGACTTTTTTCCAAAGGAAGTTTAATTTTTTGTGTAATCAGATTATACTGTTCATCTCTTTCTTTATCTTTAAATATCTTTAATTTTACAATGGGAATATTACGAACTTGCTTAGAAAGTGTTAGGTTTACTTTGTCAAATACAGATTTAAATATTTTATTATACTTTGAAGAATAATTAGTAATTAAATAAATTTCATCTATAAATGTTCCAATTTGCAATGCTCCTAAAACAGAATAGAAAATTCCTCCGGGTTTTGTTTCAGTAAGTTCATTAGTTTCAATATTATCAACAACTGCCTGACCAATAATTATAATTTTCATAACCGGAAATAAAAGATTAAATAATTTTAATTACTTAAATTTGGAATCAAAATTACAAAAAAATAATAGATATAAATATGAAAATAGGAATCACTTGTTACCCCACTTATGGCGGAAGTGGTGTAGTAGCAACAGAACTTGGTAAAGAACTTGCTAAATTAGGACACGAGGTACATTTTATAAGCTATGCTTTACCTCATCGCTTAGTTCAATTTATCGAAAATATTTTTTATCACGAAGTAGAAGTAAGTAGCTATCCACTTTTTGAACATCAGCTATATGGTCTTTCACTTGCAAGTAAAATGCTTGAGGTTATTGAATATGAAAAATTAGATTTAGTTCATGTACATTATGCAATTCCACACGCAACTAGTGCTTACTTAGCAAAACAAATTCTAAGGAAAAATAATTCAGATATTAAAATTGTAACAACCTTACATGGTACTGATATTACTTTAGTTGGGCTAGAACCTTCTTTCCTTCCACTTGTAAAACTTAGCATTGAAGAAAGTGATGGTGTAACAGCAGTTTCTAGATTTTTAAAAGAGAAAACTTTAACTAATTATCATATAGATACTGAAATAGAAGTTATTAATAATTTTATTGATTCGAATATTTACAAACCGGTTTGTAATGAAAAATTCAAAAAACATATTGCTCCAAATAATGAAAAAATTCTAATTCATACTTCAAACTTTCGTCCGGTAAAAAGGGTTTGCGACACTATAAAAATTTTAGAGATTGTTAATAAACAAATCCCAACAAAGTTACTTTTAATTGGTGATGGACCTGATCGTTCGAAATGTGAAAGATCAGTAAAAGAAAAAGGATTAGATAAACAAGTGATTTTTATGGGTAAACAAGATGGATTGGAGGATTTATTAAGTGTTGGAGATATTTTTTTAATGCCTTCACAATCAGAAAGTTTTGGTCTTGCAGCCTTGGAAGCTATGGCTTGCGGACTTCCTGTAATTAGTTCAAGTGTGGGAGGATTACCTGAATTAATAATTCACAATAAAACAGGATACATTGCTGAATTTGCTGATGTTGATAGAATGGCAAAATATACTTTAGAATTATTAAGAAATAAAAAAAAGATTAGCTCATTTGCTAATAATTCAAGAAAAAGAGCTGTGGACGTTTTTGAAAAAGATCTAATTGTTCCACAGTATATAAACTATTACGAAAAAGTTTTAGGAAAGTAGCTTTCTACTAAAACTATTTTTATTTCCTTAGCTAAGAGAAATATATTTTTATTAGCTTCATTAAATTGTGTCGAGGAATGGTCCTCGACAGCAATTGAATCAACCTGGATTAGGAACACAGTATAAGTTTCCTTTCTCTATAAATACATTTTTATTCTTTAGAATGTTGAGGTAAGATATGAATACACTTGAATTATTAGAAAATCTTAAAAAAGAAAAAGTACCGGAAAGGATATTTGCAATTAATAAAGGCTACCAAGAAGATAGATGTTGTATTGTAATGGCTGATAATCATTGGGAAGTATATTATGGTGAAAGAAGGGAAAAGATACATAGGAGAACATTTAATAATGAAGATAAAGCATGCCAGTATTTCCTAAAATGGATAAAAAGAAATATGAAATATATAAAACAAAACTAATAAAATTTATTGCGACAACATTCAAATATTAAAAACATCGGAGGTTTGGGAATTTTAGCTACAATTTTCTCCTATACTCTATAAAAATTTTTGCCCAAATTAAAAAGTCGAGGTGTGAACCTCGACTTCAATGCAATACATTTACTGAAAATTCAAAATTTTTATTTAACAAATAGTTTTTAGACAACCTCAATGATCCTCGACAACAGTTGAATCCTTTATGGGGTGAAATTCCTATTCCTTCAATTTTTCCCCTTGATAAAATTCTGCATACTTATCTATTTCATCAGATTTTATCAAAAGTATGGTTTTCCCCCCCAATTAGATATTTGATTTTTATTAATCATATTTCAATGCTGTCTAGTACCGTTTGAAAAACCTCGGTAAGTAAAATATGTTTAAATATTTACTTTTTCAACTAAAGTTACTTTGCAGAAGCGTGTAAAAATCTCATATATTTTACTTAGCAATTAAATTTAGCAAAATAAATTATGTTACTGCATAAGTTATGATTTAGTAGAATATTACAAATATCGGAGGTTTGTAAATGTCGCGCACAAATATTTTTCATCCATTACACATTTTTTAGTCCAATAAAAAGTCGAGGTACTGACCTCAACAGCATTGGGATATAAGTTCAAAAATCATCCATACCTATAAGTGTTTGAGTATTTAAAAAGCTTATATGAACCCCTTTTGCATTAATATTCCCAAAATCATTTTGGTAAAAATTACTTATTTTTTGCATAATTGTATCTAGATCATAACCTAAATTAATTTTTAGTTTTTCTTTAATATATTTTGGTGGTTCATCTTTTTTATTGAATTTTTTCCAGGTAACTATGCCTAAATCATCTTTTTTACTAATTCTTTCGTAATCATTTTTACTTATCTCTAATTCTAAATACCACCTATAATTTTCAACCACTTTTTTTATGTAAACAGAAAATTGAGTTGGAGAAGATAAAATCTCAATTTTTGCTCCATTATTAGCTTCAGACAATACAAAAAGTGCTTTTTCAAATTCTTTCAATTTAATGTAACCACCAAAGATATAGTGGTTTCCTCCCCACCTAATAGTGTGTTGCAATGCCAATAATATTGCTAAATTAAATAATATCAAAATCACGGTAATGGTTAAATGAATCATAATTATATTAACTTACTTTTTTTTAGATTTTTTACGTAAAACACATTTGATATATTAGCAAATTCAAATAGCTCATTTAGAACTATCATTATTTTTTCGCCATTAATGTTTTCTAAATAGATTACTAGCTCATCATCAATCCAATTCTTGTAGATGTTTTTCATGGAGGATAGATCTTTGATATTACTAAATAATTTCTCTGTTTTTTCATTATTAGCATCCTTAATAGTAGCAGTAAATAGAATTTGGTCTTCATATTGTAGTTTTTCAACAAAAATAATTATTGAACTGTTGGGAAGTTGTAAAAATAACATCTGATTATTCATGCTGTTAGTGAGTTTTGCAATAATATCATTTAGTTTACTAATTCTGATTTTTTTTAATTTTTCATCAAAAGTTTTAAAACTAAAGACTTGATGCTTTATTAGAAAAAGCACAATGGCTGATAATAAAAGATAAATATTCAATTCACTCATAGTTTAAGTTTTATGGATTAACAACACATTTTCCAGTAACAACAACTTCTTCCATTGGTTTATAAGATAATTTTTTCATTGCTGTCCAGGATCACTGAGGCTGTCTCTAAACCTAAGAATGAAAAATAAGTTTAAATATTAACTTTTACAACTGAAGTTGCTTTTTAGAAGTAGTAAAAACCTCCGATGTTTTACTTGGTAATTAAATTTTGGGAAATAAATAATGTTACTGGATAAATTGTGTTTTAGTAGAATATTACAAACATCGGAGGTTTGTAAATGTCGAGTACAAATATTTTTCATCCATTACATATTTTTTTGTCCAATAAAAAAAGTTAATGAACATAATTAGCATATTATTTTTGAGACAGTCTCTTGTTAACCTCGGCAGCATTTAAACATCAGTTTAATTGTAATGATAAAAACAAAAATTCCGTTCCCATCAAATGATGAAAACGGAATGTGATAATTTATTACAGATTACTAACTAATAACAATATTTAGGTTGGAATAATAGGTGTTTTACCTATACTATAGTGTGTAAAGCCTTGCTCTCTTGTTCTTCTTCTATTAAATATATTTCTTCCATCAAATACAACCGGATTGTTAAGTAGTTTTTTTACTTCTTCAAAATCCGGATTTCTAAACTCATTCCATTCCGTAACTATCAAAAGTGCATCTGCATCTTTTACAGCTTCGTATTGGTTATCTGCATATTCAATTTTATCTTGCAAATAAAATTTTGCATTTTCCATAGCTTCAGGATCATAAGCTGTAACAGTTGCACCCAGTTTTAATAATTCATTTATAATTACAACTGATGGTGCTTCTCTCATATCATCTGTATTTGGTTTAAATGCTAAACCCCAAATAGCAAACTTTTTACCAGAAACATCATTATTAAAATGTTTAAGAACTTTTTTAACAAGAACCATTTTTTGTTCTTTATTTACTTTATCAACTGTTGTTAATATACTCATCTCTGCACCGTGTTCTTTGGAAGTTTTAATCAAAGCATTTACATCCTTAGGAAAACAAGAACCACCATATCCAATACCGGAAAATAAAAATCTATGTCCAATTCTATCATCAGAACCCATACCTTTTCTTACTAAATCAACATTAGCTCCAACTCGTTCACAAAAGTTTGCTAACTCATTCATAAATGTAATTCGCATTGCTAGGTATGAATTAGCTGCATATTTTGTTACTTCCGAACTTTCAGGATTCATTTCAATAACAGTACTTCCTTTAAGAATAAAGGGGTAGTAAAGGGATTTCATTTTTTCCATTACTTGTATTGTACTTGCACCAATAACAATTCTATCCGGTTTCATAAAATCATCAACAGCAAAACCTTCTCGTAAAAATTCCGGATTTGAAACTATCTCAAATTTTTCAACATTATATTTTTTAATAATTTTTGTAACATCTCTGGAAGTTCCAACTGGGACAGTACTTTTATTAGCAATTATTTTAAATTTATGGTCTGGATTTTCTTTTAGTATTTTTCCAATATCTTCTGCAATTCCATGAACATATTTTAGATCGGCTGAACCATCTTCCCCTTGTGGAGTTGGTAAACATAAAAATATTATTTCTGAATTTAATACTGCCGATTTAAGATCGTCAGTAAAATGTAATCTCTTTTTTGCAATATTTCTATGAAATAATAAATCTAACCCAGGTTCGTAAATGGGAACTTCAGCTTTTTTTAGTTTTTCTAATTTCTCAAGATTGTTATCTACACAAGTAACATCATTCCCCATTTCTGCAAAACAAGTACCTGAAACCAAACCAACATAACCAGTTCCAATAACAGATATTTTCATTTATTTTCTTCCTTAAAATTTGTTGTTATAATAAAAATCCTTTTCTATTGAACTAAAACTAATACCTAAATTATCTTTTTCGGAAACAATTGGATTTTCTATTTGCCAATTTATATTCAATGTATCATCATCAAAAATTATACATCTTTCACTTTCTTTATTATAATAATTCGTACACTTATACTGAAATATTGCTTTTTCCGATAATACAGAAAACCCGTGTGCAAACCCTTTAGGAATCCAAAGTTGATTATGTTTTTCTGCCGATAGTTCAATAGAAAAACTTCTACCAAAAGTAGGAGAACCAAAACGTATATCTACAGCAACATCCAATACTTTGCCTACAATAACCTGACATAATTTCCCTTGAGCAAAATCACCCACTTGGTAATGTAATCCTCTAATAATGCCATAATCGGATTTTGAAATATTATCTTGAACAAAATCTTCTACTATTCCTACATCTATATATTTATTTTTTGAAAATGATTCGAAAAAAAAACCTCTTTCATCTTGAAAAACTTTTGGTTCCAAAACGAATAAGTCGGGAATTTTTGTATTAATTTTCTTTAGCATTGCTATTTAGTATTTTGGTGATTTATGCCATTTATAAGCTGACGAAATAATATCATCTAAATTATGTTTTGGTACCCAACCTAAAATTTCTTTTGCTTTCTTGTTGTCAGCTACAAGAATTGCAGGATCACCTTCACGTCTGTCTATAGTCTCCGTAATTATTTTTTTGCCAGTTATTCTTCTAGCAGTTTCAATTAATTCTTTTACAGAGTTCCCTTCTCCAGTACCTAGATTAATTATATTTGTTTTTCCACCATTGTTTAAATATTCTAAAGCCTTTAAATGTGCATCTCCCAAATCATTTACATGAATATAATCTCTAATACAAGTTCCATCTTTCGTTTCATAATCATCCCCAAAAATAAACACTTTTTCTCTTTTGCCAAGTGCTGTATTTAATACTATGGGAATTAAATGTGGTTCCGGTTCGTGGCTCTCACCAATCTCGCCATCAAAATCTGAACCGGCAGCATTAAAATATCTTAGAAAAACCGATCTCATTCCGTACGATTTATCAAAATCTCTAAGTATATTTTCAATCATTAGTTTTGTTTGTGCATAGGGATTTATTGGGTTTGTCTTTAACTTTTCCGAAATAGGAATCTCTTCAGGATTTCCATACAAAGAACAAGTTGAGGAAAAAACAAACTTTTTAACATTTGCTTCTAATGCTGTTTTTATTAAATTAAAACTACCTACAACATTATTTTGATAGTACAATTTTGGATCTTCCACAGATTCCCCCACATAAGCAAAAGCAGCAAAATGAACTATTGCATCAAAATCATATTTTTCAAAAACCATTTTTAACGAACTGATATCTAGGAGATCAGCTATTTCTAAAGGAACAGAAGAAGGAACAGATTCTTTATGTCCCCTAGATAAATTATCTAAAACTACAGCATCAATATTATTATTAACTAATATTTTAACAAAATGGGAACCAATATAACCAGCTCCACCAGTAACAAGAATTTTCAATTATGCCCTCATATTCATAAATTGTATTAGTAAAATAATAGTAAAAAACACCCATTCGCAATAAGAAAATTTTGCTAAAGTTTAGTATTGCAAATTATTAAACATTAAACTATTTTAAACTATAAAATTTTCATAAAACATATAAATTAATAGGTAAAATTGTGAAGAAAGAATCAAAAGAAAAAGCATTGGCTTTGTCTGAATTAACTTGTAAACTTGCACGTGCTTGTAACAGAAAAGAACATAGTTTTGCAGCATTATTTGGTTTAACACCTATGGAGTTAAAATGCTTGAGAATGTTTGCCGGCAATTCAACAATTTCTATTGGGGATATTATAAAAGAACTAGAAATTACAGCTGGTAGAGTTACCCATATTCTAACAAGTTTAGAAAAGAAGAAGTATATTTCACGTAGAGTTAATCCACAAGATAAAAGAAATTATTTTGTTGATATTTCTGCAGAAAGCAGAAAATTTATTAACCAGCTAACTGTAAAACATACTTCTATTCATCAAGAAATATTGGCTGGGATTGATACTAGTGAACAAGATTTATTATTTGACGTTATGTCAAGAATTATTACTTCGCTAAATAACTGGACAAATACTAATAGACAAAAACTAAAAAAATAATTCTGATTACTAAAGATTTTTAATTTTATACCTAGCTAACTTTTATTTTAAAAAAGTTAGCTATTTTTTTATTAGATAACTCTGCAATAAATAGTATTGCAATTGGTATATGTTCAACCCAAATAAGAATTGGGTAGTTATATTTTAACTGATAAAGTGGTAAAAATGCTGCATAAATTATAAAAGATAATCTAGGGTTTAATACAAGAAAGGGTAAAGCCCAAGTATAGTACCACGGAAATTGTGTTGGACTAATTAAATATAAAATTGAAACAAGTAAAAATGATTTTAGAATAAAATCTTTACTGTTTTTAGTTGAAGTAAATGATAGAAACAAAACTAATACTCCAAACAAAGTCATTGTAACCCATCTTGCAATACACAAACTGCAATAATAATTTATTTCAAATATTTTTATTATCTCTTTAATCAATAAATTAATTAATTGAAAAATTGCTTCATTGTTCGTCCAATTTTTAGTGTAAGTTATAAACCCTAAACTATCATCAAGCTTTGTTAAAACTATTGGAAATGTTAGTAATAAAATAATTACAGTCGAAGTTAAAGTAGCAATAAAAAATATCTTTTTATTTTTATAAGCTTTAACAAGTACAATTGGAATTATTGCAATTGGCCAAACTTTTACTCCGGCTGATAAAGCCAAAAATGAAGTTGACGAGATATACCTTTCTTTTATAAACATCAGAACAGCAAGCAATAGAAAAGGATACATTAAAATATCCATGTGCCCAGCTGAATAAAATTCATGAATTAAAACCGGATTCCACCAATAAATAATTACTAAACTTTTTATGTATTTCATTCTTTGCAAAAGCAACAATAGCAGCAAAAAGACAATCACATCAACAACTAAAATAAGGGATTTCCAAATTGGGACACTCCATGGTTTTACTAAGTACGAAACAACAAAACCAAATTGAGCAATGGGTGGATAAATGGTTCTAATATGTGGATGATTTACTAACTTAATTATTTCACCCGATTCAGTGGCTAGAGTATAAAGTTCTTCTGGTCCAACTTCTTCTGAGCTAGTTGAATCAATAAATTCTTTTGGACTGTATTTATAAGGATTATATCCATTTGCAGCAACTGCACCATCCCACAAATATCTATTAAAATCGTCTTCTAAAATTGGAACAGTAGGAACCAAAATAATACGAGAAATAAAACCAACTCCAAAAATAAAAACCAATATTCTTATACTTGATTTTCGTTTCCTTAATAATAGAATAACAGCAATTGAATAAACAATTCCAATAAATATTCTTATTAAGACATAGTTGATCACATCTCTATCATCTGGGTTTGCAGCATAGGTAAATTTTGATGATATAATATTTAAGAATATAGAATATGTAATTATAAAAAGACCACTTATTACTAAAACATTTAAATATTGTTTTATTCTATTCAATCAATAACTCAAGATTAATGATAAGATAATAATGATATCCAAGTTTACAAAAATACAATTAAAGACTTATCGTTTTTAGGAAATAAACTCTTAAGAATTCTAATGTTTAGGAATTGAGAATTAAGACAACATCATTTCCCTTAAATATAGTTTCTAAAACATAGGATTTTATTGGCATATAATATGCAAGTGAAATCTAAAATTATTTTACCACATTTATACGCCCAACTTTAAAAAAAATTTAATCAAAAAATAGCTTTCTCATAAGAACAAAAATTATAATAGAATATAGATAACAACTAGACCCACTTTCATCTAAATAAGAATAAAAGTGTTCTGTAAATATTTAATATTGGTAATCCTAAGTATCATGTCTTTAATACTATTGATACTTCATTCTAATTATATAAAGGAGGTTCTATGAGAGAACTAAAACAATCAAAGATAACAATTATAAGTATAGTTACAATACTTATGGCGTTATTTTTTATTTTTAAAGCACCATCTTGTATTGATAAATCACAAAACATTGTTATTAAAAAACTTTCCGGCTTATCAGGCTTTGTTGAAAAAGAAGGAAAACTTAGAATTAAAGTAGGTGAAAAATTAGCTGAAATTTCAACAATGCCACAAAAATTTGATCTTGCAACAGAATTAAATTTAATTTCTAAAAACCTAAGCAATGCTGCCGAAAAGGAATTAAAAAATCCTAAGCTAAAGGGTGCTGGAGCAATCTTATCTAAAGTAGCTTCTGCAGTTGGTAATCAAGCAAAATTTGTTACAGATGGGAACGATGCAAATCTCAAATTATTAGCAGATAAATCTAAAGCTCTTATACTTGGTGGCAATAAGATGGTAAAAAAGTCTGCTAGACTAATGGGAATGGTTTCGTTGCGTATGTATATTACATCTTACTGGCGTGGACTAATGGTTTTTGGTGGGTTTTTTCTGCTACTATCTGTTTATGCTCTAAAACGAAATGAACCTTGGGCTTTTCCTTCAATTGTAACAATCTTAGCTTTAGCACCAATTGGAACTTTTTATATTAGTCTTGCCGGAGCAGTTTTTTTTGGAGTAGCAAATGGTTTTGCTGTTTTCGGAATTGGACTAGTTGCCTTCTTAATTGTTTTAATTTTAGGATTAGAAACATCTAAAGACAAAATAGTTTATATAACTGTTATGATTCTATTAGGAATGATTGGTGTTGATGCTTTCTCTTTTGCAGAACATGGTATTCGTGGTATTCTTGCAATGCCTTATGCAGCAACTGTTTCTGATCCTGCACAAGCTATATTACGTTTTACAGGACCAATTGCACTATTTACTGTTATTACGGTTCTAATAGCAATTTATAAATTAGCATCTAAAAATCCAATTGGTTGGTGGTTCGCAACTATTTCTGCTATGGGAATAATTGCTGTTGGCTTTCCTGCAGATTGGTTACGACATAAAGATTCATTTTTCCTATTAGGTTTTTCAATGTCCACTTATATGTTAGGGGGAATACTAGGTGTAATTCTTCTAGTAATTTTATTATTACCCTATTTTAGAAAAGAGTTATTACCCGATAAATAGTCTTATCGATTTTAGGAAACAAAATTATTAGAATTCTAAATTCTAAGAAAACTATCATTAAGTAAATATAATTTATGTTTTATCCAGTTGAAAATGAATTATAATAGTTGGCATACTATATGATTATAAACAAACATTAGTTTTAATACCCTTTAACTGTACCATACAACAACCGGAGATTTAACATGAAAAAACTTATTCTTTTAGCATTCGTTTTAATTTTCACAACACAAATTTACTCACAAAGTAAAATACCTTACAAAGCACCTAAGATGAAAGTTTGGGTTCTTGGACTTTTTTGTTCTGATCAAACAGAAAATAAAGTTCCATCATCAGAATTTAAAATATTTGTTGCACGATTAACATTTGCCGGAAGCTTTAAGAATGGAATTGGATACCATGTAATGGGAGATTTTTATGATAGAGGTAATTTACGAGCTACATTAATGCAAGCTTGGTTTTCTTATAAAATAACTAATTATGCTCAGTTAAGAATGGGACAATTTAAATATCCATTTGGAACTGAAGCATATGGACCTTTAGTAAAATGGAAATTTATTAATCCATCTTTTGTAACATTGAAGATAGTTAAAGCTCTTGGAATGGAAGGACGCATCTTTCGTGATATAGGAGTGCAGTTATCAGGTAATGCAAAAATAAATAAAGACTTTTCTTTTATTTACAAAGCTATGCTAATGAATGGTAACGGAGCAAATGTTATTGAAAATAATGACGCAAAAGATATTGTTGGTTTTGTAGGATTGAAACTACCTTTCAATGCTATGATTTCCGGCTCATTCTTTAGCGGTAAATCTGGGTTAGCTATTGATACAACTGAAGTTGACGAAAGTGCTTTTGCAGTAACTGCACAGGTTGATAATAAAAAATATTCCGCCAAAGTTGAATATATCTCTGCAGCTAATAAATCAGTAAAAGAAATTACAAAAACCGGCTTTTTTGCTTATGCAACATATAAAATAACTAAACATATTGAAGCAGGTGTAAGATACGATAGTTTTGATGCTAATACTACCATTGAAAAAAACTTATTAAATAGAACTACAATTATGGCAGCTTATAATTTTGGCGGTCTTAATAGAATAATGTTAAATTACGAACTACGTAACAATGAAAAAAATGATAAGTGGGGAAATCTTTTAACAGTACTTTTTCAAGCAGCTTTATAACTTTAATAAATAATTTTTATCTTCCCTTAAGAGCAGTTTCTTTTATTAAGAACTGCTCTTTTTTATTCTTCTTTTCATATTTTTCAATTTATTATTTAATGAATATCCGCGTAACAGTTTAATGTGCTAGAAACTTCTTAAAAATACAAATTAAGAACAGTTCTATTCTTACTGAGTGGAGTCGAAGTATGAAAATAGCCCAAATTCCTAGTTCGACTTCCCGCAAAAAAAACGGTCGGTCAAGCTACTTATTATGAAGTGTTCAGTAATTTTTAAGAAGTTTCTATAAATTATTTCTTATTTTATAAAGTATAGGTAAATAAAAGAAG
>JAUTBQ010146337.1:0-14867 GCA_032361185.1 Lepetodrilus ovalis | reverse complement strand
ACCCGCTGATAGTGTTCCTGAACTTTTCACTACATTTGCAGTAAATGGATCTGGATCATTCTTCGACACTGTTTGATAATCATGAACTGTCATACCAGCTGATAGTGGTTCTGGACCTTTCACTACATTTGCAGTAAGTGGATCTGGATCATTCCTTGAAACTGTTTGATGATCTTGAACTGTCATACCCGCTGATAGTGTTCCTGAACTTTTCACTACATTTGCAGTAAATGGATCTGGATCATTCTTCGACACTGTTTGATGATCATGAACTGTCATACCAGCTGATAGTGTTCCTGAACTTTTCACTACATTTGCAGTACATGGATCTGGATCATTTGTCGACACCGCTTGATAATCATGAACTGTCATACCAGCTGATAATGTTTCTGAACTTTTCACTAAATTTGTGGTAAATGGATCTGGACCATTCTTCGACACTGTTTGATAATCATGAACTGTCATACCAGTTGATATTGGCTCTGAACTTTTCACTACATTTGCAGTAAAGGTTTGCTGTTGGGATCTAGGTATACGATCCTCATCATTAGATGCTATAGATGGTTTACTGTCCACAGTGTCCTTACTTAACGCATCAGTAGTCGTTGTACCCTGAAAATGACTCAGTATCATTAGGTCTACGTCCAGGGATCCCATATGCATGGATATTTTGGTAAGCAATGTCAAGTTAAGATAGGCACTTGATAATCAGGTGTGCAACATGGCAGATTTTGTTTGTTAAACTCAAGCCAAATAATTATCTTATTGCCTATGTGGAGACACTTTCAGTGTATATTAAACAGATTTAGTGAACATATAATATTATATTATAGCAACCATTTTATTAATTTAGATAAATAATGCCTATCTTAAGTTGGCATTTATTACCAAAATACATGCATTTGTTTGACCACCTGGTATTACTTAAACTATTTTTAAAACAACAATGAATATTTAAAACCTTCCATGAATACAATCAATTATAAATACATCACATGATCATATAAAGAACGTACAATATACAACATGCACCTAGTAAATAAATCATTGATATAATAATTCATCTTACACATCATTTATGTATACAAAGCTGCAAAATAAAAACCAGCTATGAAATAAAAATTGCATTTGTTTAGTAAAAGCAAAATTAAAAACATTGATAATCTAAACTTATGGAAATATTGTAAACATCACTTACCATATACTTTTTTTCAAAACACACATAAAAACATTAAAGGGACAAAAATTGGTAATAAAATAAGACCGAAGACTAGGAATGAAAACTAAACAAAGTTCTAAATCTACAAACAGAAAGATGTTGAAATGATGTGACAACTGACGTGGATAAACATGCAGACAACTCACCACAGGAGTCCCCGGGGTGGAACTCGAGACAGAAGATGAGGGTGAGGACACCTCAATAACAGGAGGAATGACACCCGTCACCTGGACATCTGCTACTCCTTCCGCCACCTCTGTATCCACGATTCCTGAAACAACAGCCTCCGAGAGGGACATCTTGTCCCCGGTCTTGGAGTTGACGACGTTCCCGGAAGAGTCTATGGAGAAACCGGGTCTCGTGGTGTATGTTGCACTGCCACTGGTCACTGTCACTTCTGTCGCGGTCTTTGACACGACTTCTCCGTCTTTCACTACTATGTCCTTCTTGGGCTTGAAAGGCGAGCCTTCCGTTATCATCACGTACTGGTCACGAGGTGGCTTGGGTTCGTCACTGTCAGTTGGGCTTTGCATTGTTGGAGCAATGTAGCCTTCCTTGATCGCCTCGGTCACATTCATTGACTTTCCAGAGTTGGAATCTGTGTAAACACCAGTTGCAGTGTCCACCATGTCGAACTTGATTGCTTCTGATAATGACAAGGTTTCCTTCTGTTGTTCTGGTTTGCTGTCAGGCACGTCAACAGTTCCATTTTGTTGCGCAGATTGATTGAAATTGAGAAATCCACACAGTACTGCTTCATCAACTGGCATGGCCTCACCAGAAATAGGATCATGGTACATTCCAGTGTCCTTGTCAACCAACCCTGCAGTGAATGCGTCATCCAGGCTCAACGCTTCCTTAGGAGCCAGCTTACTGACCATTCCCTTCTCCTCGGCTTCACTAATAGTCATTTTCTCTCCAGTCTGAATGTCAACCAGTTCTTTCATCCCTTCAGCTGCTACAACTGGTGCCACTGCTCCTTTCAAGATCACAACACTCTCTCCTGGTCTACCGAGAGCAGTGGATACTGGTGACAACAGTCCCTTGTCAAGAGCTGACTGAATTGACATCTTCTGACCAGACAGTTCGTCATAGTACTGTCCTGTAGATGGATCTATCAGGCGAAGTTTTAATGCATTTTGAAAGGTGAAGGTTATCCCTTTTCCCAGTCCAACTTTGAATCTGTATGGTCTTCCATCATCACTCAATAGTTTCCCAGATCTAATGGCTTCATCGACAGTGTAAGTCCTTCCAGTTTCCCTGTCTCTGTATGTGCCTGTGTTAAGATCCACAGCGCTGTTTCTCATAGCAGTAAGGAATTTCTCACCATGCCTCCTCACAGTAATGCTGACATCGGCAGGTGAGCTGCCATCTCCAACGGTCTCAGTGAATACGAGGCCTCTCTTCATAGCATCTGCCACCGACATCACGGAGCCTGTTCTCGTGTCAACATAAGACCCAGATGGATCAAGGATGCCCTTCCTGACAGCTTCATCTACAGAAATCTCTGTTCCGTTCCTGGTGTCAATGACAGCTACAATGTTGTACTTTGAAGGAGCCGTCTTGGACATGACCGTGGTCTGGGTAGTGGATATGGTTTGGACAGATCCAGCTACAAGACCTTCTTTCATGGCATCCTCCACAGGCATCTTCTTGCCAGTGAGACTGTCAATGTACATGGTGGCATTTTCATCGATGATGCCTCTGTACATAGCCTCCTCCAGTCTAATCTCATCTCCAGATACACTGTCCATGACCGATGTGATGTTAACTTGCTTGGAGTCCTGTTTCTGCTGCTCAGAACGTTCCACATCCTTTCCTTCAAGTAAGCCCTGTTTCATTGCAGTCTTCACTGGGATTTTCACACCAGCATTAGTATCAAGATATGTTCCGGCTTTCTCGTCTAGAATTCCTCTGGCCATGGCATCTCTGACAGATATATCCCTGCCACTGCTGGTATCAGCAACACTGGTGATGATCAAGCCTTTTATTAATGTGAACTCCTGGGCTCTTTCTCCTTCCCTGATGTCTGCATTGACCATTCCCTTTTCCATGGCAGTCTCCACCAAGATACATTCTCCAGTGTTCTTATTAACAAGCTCTCCTTTGTCTGGATCAAATATATTTTCCTCCACTGCTTCAGCGAGCGATATCTGCCGTCCTGATGCTGGGTCTATGATGCTGTGAATCTGCAGCGACTTGTGGACAACGGATGTAAGGATCTGTCCGTCTTGATCGTCTCCGGAAACATGCATCTTGAAATGTCTGGTGCCGTGGCTCTTACCAGTTGAGGAGTCGATATATTCTGCTGTTGCTCTCTCCATGACAGGAACATCTCTCTTCTCCACCAGGACTGGAGTCAGAATGCTCTCTCCCATTCCCGACGCTGTGAAACTCTGGTCAACGAGAGACTTGGCAAATGTTGTTTCTGAATGTACTTCTCTGGCTGAGGAGCTGATCAGTCCTTTCTGGAAGGCGTCTTGGATGGAGATTGGTCTTGTAAATGCAGGATCTGTGTACAGGCCAGTCTGTAGATTGATCAGTCCACTGTCGATGGCATCAACAACTGACACTTCTGTTCCTTTTCTTGAATCGTACACAGCCGTGACGTCAAATGATTTCCTCTTCTGAAGGGTACGTGGTTCTCTCTTTATGAAGCCCTCCTTTACTCCTTGTTCAATAGACATGCTTTCTGAGTCAGATATTTTGTAAAGACCTGCAGATACATCAATGAGATCTTGTCCAATGGCTTGGTTCCAGGACAAATACTGTTCACTCTTGGAATCATAGACAGACTGTTGTTCTTGACCTCTTCTTATCACTCCAGATCCCATTTGTGGTGTATGGACAGATGTGGCACTTCCTTTTAATAGGCCACGTTTCAGGGCATCTCCTATCAACATAGACTCACTTGTCTGTAGGTTGATTAAGACTCCGGCTGAGGTGTCTAGGATTCCTCTTTGGATGGCTTCAGCTACAGTCATTTCTTGCCCACTGGAGGGATCAATGACGCCAAGAATGTTGAAGGTTTTTGTCTGTGTCACAGTATCTTCACTGGATTTGGTATACTTCTCTCCTGTTGTCATCTGTAAGTCAACTTCACTGGCTGTGACCAGCTTCTGGTCCATGGCCGTCTCAATGGGAATGTGCCTCTGTGTAGCTTTCTCGAAATATGTTTTTCCTTCTCTATCAATGATTCCCATGTTCATAGCTTCTCCTAAAGGAATGCTTCTTCCAGATTCTGGGTCTCTAACTGACGACACTTTGAGAGTCTTTTTCTCTGAGAAAGCCACTTCTGCTGCAAATCCAGATCTTGATCGCTCCTCCTTTGTTCTGACACTGTCAATCAGAGAACCTTGAACAAGACCCTGCCTCACTGCATCAGAAATGTCAACAGTCTTCCTTGTGGAAGGATCTACGTAAGTTCCATCTTCCAGATGAATGATTCTCTTGTCTATTGCTTCATCAAGGCTGATTTGCTGTTTTGTTCTTGGATCATAAACAGAACTGACATTGATTTTCTCGACTGTCTTGGCAATGATCTTGCTGTGTTCAATGGTATCAATAGACACCTCTTGAATTATGCCGTCTTTGATAAGCTGTTCCAAATTCTTGGTGGTGCCGTTTACCTCCATGTGTCCAGTGTGATCTACGACTCGATCCAGTAGAGCCTCCTGGATGGTAATCTCCTCTCCTCTTACTGTCATCACTGCAGATTCTGGTCTTATTGTTCCTTGCTTGATGGCCTCAAACAACGTAATCTGTCTACCTGTGTTGGGATCTTTAAGGACACCGGTTTTGGTGTTGAGATATCCAGCTGACACAGCTTCCATTAATGTCAGAACATCAGCTTTTGGTTTGTCGATTTCGGTTGCTTGTTCCATCTGAGTGACCTCGATGACCTGTGGAGACAGCTGTTTAACAGTGACGGTTTGGAAGGCAATGAGAGGTCGATGACTTGGGACTTCTTCTGCACGATGACGTCTTTCTACAGGAGTAGGGCTCTTCCTGGATGCCATGGCTGAACTGATCTTCTGTTTCGCCATGTATGCAGCAGCTATAGGTGCCCCTACAACAGCGATGAGGCCCATCTTAGCAGCCTCCTTCAATGGAATGCTTCTTCTAGTTTCTCTATCATAGATTTCTCCAGTTGTTGCATCTAGCCTTCCATCTGCTATGCCTTGCTCAAGTGTATAGATAGAGCCAGATTTAACATCATAGATGGAAAATTTGCTGTTAAGAAATCCTGTTGAAACGGCTTCTTGGAATGTCAAACCTTTCTTGGCTGATGGATCTTGGAATCCACCTTTCTGTTTGTTATAAAGTCCTTTCTCCACAGCAGTTAGAGGACTCATTCCATGAGACTGTGTTGGCTCTATACTGGCAGAAGGATCTAGTAACTTGTCCCTCAGTGCATCGACAATAGCCATCCTAGATCCAGTTGTTGGGTCAGTGAAATTCTGAGACTGTAAATCGATATAGCCAAGATCAAGGGCTTCAGCAAAAGATATCCTCTTGGCAGCATCAACTTCATCTCTTTTCTTGTTCCTCCTCAAGACTTTGTCTCTGACCGATTGAAATTCATCAACATCTTCTTTCACACTGAATTTTACCGTTTTGCTAGCTGGTGCTTGAGTTTCTGCAGAGGACACATAGCCATAGCTGATTGCAGCAGCCAAAGACATGATGTCACCTGTCACAGGATCTGTGTATGTGCCACTGTCCATGTGAACTAGATCCTTGCCGATGGCATCCTTGAGACTCATAGAGGTATTCATTCTCATGGTGTTCAGATGTTCTGGTGATGGAATAAGACCCTCGAGATCTGCCTCCTGCAGGGTGATCTTCTCATCAGTAGCAGCATGTGTTAGGTAGCCGGTACGGGAGTCTATTACGCCTCTGTGCAGTGCTTCTGTCAATGTAATTGGCTGGCCAGAACTGGGATCAATAATAATGGATTTACTAGAGTCTATCACACAAGTGTCTACAGCCTCCTTGAGGGTGATTTGTCGTCCAGATTTAGGATCAATGATTCTGCCTGTGGCAGGAATGTACCGTTCCTCCTTGACCATCTCATTCAATGTTGGAGGACCTGATGGTCTCTGTGGCTTACTGTCCGTTATTCTAGGACCGAAAACAGATTCCACTCTTTCAGAATGTTTCATTGACGAAGTTAGCTGGTCACCTGGCCCACCCTCTGTTCTTGTGCTGGACTTGAAAGATGTGGATTTGAATGTTTCAGTCATTTGTACAGATTGAGTCGAACCAGGCAATGGTTGGGGTTCATCTGTTATAGCATCGAGGGCATTAAATGTTGGTCTGTCTATGAGTCCTTTGTCGAGAGCTTGGTGGATTGTGTAGGTTTTACCAGAATTCTTCTCTGTGATGGTACTGTCCTTCCAGTTCACTGTAATCTTGTGTCCAGTTTCGAAGCCAGTGTTCACTGCCATCCTCTCAATAACATCAGAGTTTATGTAGCCCTTTTGGACAGCTTCCGTGACAGTCATGGCAACACCAGTGGATCTAATGAGGACTTGTCCGGAGGTCCAATTGATATCGAGGTCAGTCTCGCTGACTCTGGGCACAGTCGGTTCGATCTCGGCGCCAGCTAGAGGGGACATGTGTGTTTGGGAGGCGGAGATAGAGTCTGGCCTAGGCAGTACCACCACCTCAGGTTGCTGCACAGAGATGCGCACTGATGATTTTGGTGGTGATGATGGAACGGGTGCATGAGAGAAGGGGGAAGCAGACTCTACAGCATCACTGCCAACTACGCCACTTACCGAAGTGGAGCTGCGGAAGGACCTGGTCTCAGAGTGTTCCTCTGTCGTCTTGGACACCTCGTGGAACTTGGACTCTACCCTCCCATCCCAAAGGTCGGTGGGTAATTTCATCTTGGGTGCCATGGGTTCTTCCACTGCCATTTCTTGTATTGTTCTGGTTAGAGAGTCTCTGGGTTTTGCAGGACGGATGTTGTCACCTGGGCCAGCGTACACAATGGTTGTAAGCGGTTTAGTTTCCAAGGTTTCAGGGGTTTCTGAGGATTGCATTGTCACAGTCCTTGACGTTTCCCTGAAACTGGTTTCACCATTGAATGTTCCATCGATTATTCCAGACGGACGACTTGATCTCTCTGAGGTTCTCTTCCTCACTGCATCAACCACCATTTTCCCTGCAAGTATTGGAGCACCAACAACTGCGAGCACACCCATTTTTAAAGCTTCTTCTGCAGACATCTTACTGCCATCAGTTCTGTCCACAACTTGGCCTGATCTGTCTATCAACCCGCGTCTAAGGGCCTCCTGGTACTGAACATGTTCACCCGTCCTTGTATCCATCACAGTGACAGTATCAGTATTCAGCTTGCCTTGGGAAATGGCTCTGTCCAATGGAATGTGTAATCCAGATTTGGTATCCAGCACTTTACCAGAGAAGTCATCGAAAACATTTTCCACCAGCCCTTTCTCGATGGCAATAGGCAGGGGCAGTTTCTTGTTCGCCGACCTGTCCCACACCAAACACAATGTTCCATCGATAAGACCCTGTTGCATAGCTTGTTTTAGTGGCAACCTTTCGCCTGTCTGAGTGTTCTTCACAGTCACTAATGTCCCTTCAATCAATTGCTTGTTCAAGCCATCTCTCAAAGTTATCGGTCTTCCTAGTGAGGGTTCATAGATCTTCCCTGTCTTGTTATTGAACAATCCAGTTCTCACTGCATCAATCAGGTTCAGCTGTTTGCCTGTGACATGCTCTGCTACTTGTATTCCTTCGTGAGTAGCATTAACAGAATCAACCTTGCATGACACAGGATTCACAATACCTCTGGTCAGACACTCACTGAGGCTAAGAGTTCTACCTGATGAGATGTCCGATATTGCAGCCTGATCTTGATCGAGAAGTCCACAACTAACAGCATCAGTTAGAGTCATGCTGACTCCAGTCCGTGGATCTTTAACTCTGCCTCGGTCTGTGTCTACTAAGCCAAGCTTCACTGCTGCCTCATATGAGAGTCCTAGAGGCTGTGTCACAGTGTCCTGGGTGAACACTTCCCCAGGTGTTCTGGGAGTGAGAGGAAACTCTGTGGATCTGTTCAGTGGACTGTGACTCTCAATTTCCGTTGAGTAGTGGAGTACATCTGTAGCCAATGTGGAGTCAGGCTCTTCCACCATCGTCTTCTCTAGTTCAATGTCAACAACCGACCATGGACTGTTCTTATTTTCAGGATGCCGCCTAAGAATGATTTGTGGAACATCGTCTTCATCCATTGACTTTTCCAAGTCAGCAGCAGTTGAATGTTTGGATGGATTTAGGAATCCCTGATTCATTGCTTTTTCTAATGAAATTTCCTCCCCAGATCTGGTGTCAATGAATGTTCCCTTCTCGACATTAATCAGACCTTGTTTCACTGCTCTGGCCACAGAGATCTGCTTGCCAGTTCTAGGGTCAATTGCAGATGTGATTTGATGGGATGCTGTGAAGGCTGGTTTCTCTGCAGTGACAGAGCATCTCATGATCTCTTCCCCTTGGATTTTGCCAGTGACTTCTCCATGGATCAGGCCTTTCTCCATAGCAGCAGTGAACGACATAGTCTCTTTGGTTACAGGATTACGGTAGATGCCTTCATTGATGACCAAGATATCATTAAGAACTGCATCGTCGTATGAAATCATTTCCATTGTTCTAGGATCAACAACACTGCCTATGCTAAGAGTCATGGTTTCAGTGTGCATGTCCTCCATCAAGTTGGCTTCAAATGATTCCTGATCATCAGCGATGTGGATGCTCGTGATCTCGGCTTTTTCAATGTCATCTTCATCTTCAGCTGCATCTGCCATTACAAAGCCCTTCTCAATAGCATCATTGATGGCCATGGACTCACCAGTCAGTGTGTTGTGGTAGATACCTCTACTGTGATCTAAGATGCCTTCTTCTATTGCCTTTGTGACAGTTAGCAGTCTTCCAGTTCTTGGATCGATTACTGCAGTCACAGCTAGCGTAGTGAGTTTGGTGGTCGTCATCTTATTGACATCTCCAGCAGCATTAGATGAAACTGAGGTTAGTTCTGCAAGTATCAGCTTCTTTTCTATTGCTTCATGTATTGACATCTTTTCGTTAGTGAATGGATTCATGTACAGTCCTTCTGATTCATCAATAAATCCTTCTGCAACAGCATCAGCAACAGACATGAGCTTGCCTGTCAGAGGATGCTTCACGCTCTTCAGATTGAAGGTCTTCGTTTCCCTCAGGAGAGACCCAGGAATAGACACAATTGTGCTGATATCTTCAGCGATCACGAAGCCTTTCTGAATGGCCTCGCTGATTGGCATTGCCTGTTCTCTGCCAAATTTGTCAAGTCCGTGATATATGCCATTTTCTTGGTCAAGGATGCCATTCTTCATTGCCTGACTGACAGTCATTCTTTCCCCAGTCTTTGGGTGGATGATGCCTGTGATGGAGAAGGCCCTGGTCTCTTTGATCGGGTCACCATTCTGGACACTGGGATCCACCATCTGGTCTGCAATGATGTATCCCTTTTCAACCGCGATATTCAGGGGCATTTTTGTTTGAGAAGCTGAATCACAGTAAAGTCCTTTCTCGAGATCGATCAAGCCTCTCTTCATGGCTTCGCTCACACTGATACTGTTGCCCGTCCTGGGGTCGATCACAGACTTCAGTGTGAGCTGTCGTGTTTCATTGATCACAGTCTGGGTGATGGAGGGTTGGGAAGTGGTAGTGGTTGTAAAGGAGTACTGAGCACCAGATTTTGTTATGAACGACTCTACGGTAGTGGATTTGGCAGTTTCGTATTTAGCACCATTGACAGCATCGACCGTGTCGACGCTCTGATTTAGAGATCCGTCCCGACCAGATGGCCACTGGGCACTGAGTCTAAGGAACCCTCTCTGGATGGCTTCATCTACAGCCATCTTCTCACCTGTTTGTTGGTGTGTGTACATGGATGTTCTAGAATCCAGCAGGCCTCGGCTTGTGGCTTCCATGACTGTAATAGACTTTGTTGTGGCTTCTGCGTGTGAGGGCTGGATCTGAGTCAGGATGGTCGTGGATGTCACTACAGGACTAATAAGACTCAACACATTCATGGCTTCGTCTGAGGTGAACACACCTTGAGTTGCAGCTTGCTGACATGTAAGTAGTTTTCCTGACTTGGGATCTTTCACAGAACCATCCACAGCCGAGATGTATCCTTGCTGTATAGCCTGCAGTACTGACATCGGCTTTCCATGTCTGTCCTTAAGACTGGAAATCTGGCTCAGCTTGTTGGCCATGGATTGATTGATAATCCCATGAGCCACGGCCTGCTGTGGAGTGAGCTCTTGCCTCGTCCTCTTGTCAATGAATGTACCTCTGGGTGTAAGTAATCCCTCCTTTATTGCTTCTGACATCATGACACCTTGTTTGGTGGAGGTATCCATTATCAAGGAATCAGAAAACAAAACATTTTCACTGACAAGTTTCAGATCTCCTTGTCCAACAGCAGTGATTATCGACCTGGGAGATTGTCTTCCACCAGGAACAAACTGACCTTGTCTGTTGATCAATCCTCTTCTCAAAGCATCCTGCAGAGACAACACATCACCACTCTGAGGATCAACCAGACACTTGCTGTTGCTGTCTATTAAACCTGTCCTCAAGGCTTCATCAAAGGACACAACTTGTCCAGAGGACTTATTGATTACTGATCCGTTTTCAAGCAAGCACCCGTCAGCTACCACATCCGAGAAGGAAGAGGGACCCTTAACCAGCCCTCTTCTGTGTGCATCATCCAAAAGAATTCTCTGGCTCATATTTGGGTGGATGTATGTTCCAGAAACAGGGTCTATAATGCCTGAACTCACAGCCTCAGTCAGTGTAATGAATTCTCCTGTCAGTGGACTCTGAATCTCACACACTTTGGAGTTAATTATTCCTCTTTCAACAGCATTGATCAGAGTCACTTCCTCCCCTGTGGAAGGGTCACGAAACTTTCTGGTGGCTCTGTCAAACAGACCCTTGTCTATTGCTTGTGTCAGGCTCACAGACGCTTCAGCTTTTCTCAGGTCAGAGTTGGGAACCACGGCTTGGGTGTGAGTGATCGCTGTGAGGCTGACGGATTCACCTTGCAAGGTGTTGGCACAGGACTCCGACATTAGATGCCTAGACACAGCCACAGACACAGGCATCTTGGTACCAAAAGCTGGATCTTTCACGGTGTTGGTGACAGGGTCATACAAGTCTTTACTCATTGCTTCCATCAGAGTCAGGCTCCTGCCTGTCCTGTCTTTTATCCCTGAATTGGAATCGAGTTGCTTCACGAGATTCTCATCAATGAAGCCTTGCTTGGCTGCGTGACTCAGTGGCAGTTTCTTCTTTGATTTCGGCTCACAGTATGTTTGAGTCTTTGGGTCTATCAGCCCAGACTGGATCGCTTCAACCAAGTTCATTCTCTGCCCGGTCACTGGGTTCAACACGGCTGCCACATGCAGCAAGGAACCTCTGGTAGAAACTTCAGCAGTCTTGACGGTTATCAAAGTCTGCATTGGCCCTGTCCTGGAACTCGAACTCGTCATCACTGCAACCTTCTGCGAAAGACGTCTTTGGTGTTCAGGACTCTGTCCTATGCTCAAGCTCATGCTCTCAAGATTTGTTCCACTTCGATATGATTCAATTTCCTGCACTTTGTGTACTTTCTGGACTTTCAATGTCCTCTCTTCCCTCTCCATTTGGGAAGAATGTGAAGAACGGGGCTGGAAAGATGCTTCACTGACTTGAGTCCCATGTCCGCCGAAATAAGTCGTGGGCAAGTTTCCGTAGCCTTCGAACTCATTCAGCTGTTGAAAGAACTCCTCCATGTCTTCGTCGAACAGCATGGAAGACCTTTTGGCCAGCTCGGCACGGAATGTACGAAGTAGCGGAATTTCGTCGTCTATGACCATTTGGAACTGAAATGAAAAGGAAAGACTTGAGAACTAGAAAATGAACAATGTGAGGGTTTGATAGTGCTCTGGCTATGCAAAACATTAACATTATTTTGCATTGAATTATTGCGTTATGTCATAGTGGGAATCATTCACTCACAGGCGATGTCAATTAATTAACATGGAAGCTGATTGACTTGTTGCCCTGTTGCTCTCTAAGGCATGTAATTACTTTAACATTATGATGTCTGGTTTGATAAATTTGGCAAACTAAAATGCCTTGTATTTTTATGATTTACTAAATGTTTTGTCTCATTTACATAGACAGAGCACCATCATAGCAATAAATTATTAATATATTGCAAACTACAAAGTATCGTAATAATATAACATTTATATGCATCGATATGTGTAATTATTTCATCAATAAAATATGCAGTTAAATAGTAGAAAATTGATGCAATTATTTTGCTATTACATGTATGTTGCTCTTCTTGTCTTTAACATATCCATAACAAATTAAATTTTATTACATAACGTGATGTTTGTAAACTTCAGTCAGTATATGATAATGAGTTAATTTTAATTCCATAGTACAGTGTAATTCAAATCAAGAAAAAGAAATCTGACAAAATGATCATTCTTGAAATATGGTCTTGTATGTGTGAAGTATGAGTTATTGTTTTATATCACAGCAGGAATCGTTCACCCATGTGTGAAGATCAGAGTGATTTACTGTAAAAAGGTTCCTTGATATTCAATGCAATTTTCCAAAGAATAACATGATTTTCTTCACAGATGAACAATGCTTATTTAAAAAAAGAAATTCTAAAATATTTTTTAATGGATTATGTAAACAAATTGAAATCCACACACACCTTTATATCTATGTTAGCCTGCGACAAGATGGCGGTGATGTCCTTCAACCTGACACTTGTCCATTTCACCATGTCTATGTACGCCCGGTTCAGGTTGTCGAGTTCTTGTTGCACCGTTTTGGCACCCGACTGTGTCTTGAGTTTCTTGTGCATGCTTTCTATCAGTGCCGAGTCCACTTCTTCCAGACTCTCTCTGTAGTGGCGGAGACGTTTGTCATTGATCTGAAACAAACAAAATCTTGTTTATAGCCAAGTGCAGTATTCTAACATGACATAAAACATAAAATTCCAATGCATGAATCAAATTTCTTTTTTAATATTTTGTTGTTGCAATTCTAATTGACGTTTCTAGTATGTAGACCAAATGATGAAGACTGTTAATAAGCAGGAGGTCAGAATATGTGACTATTTGGTGACAATTGCTCATTAGGAATGTCATGCACATTAAGTGATGTATTGGATGTCAAGAATAGTATAGGTTTTCAATGGTTAAAACTAGTGCATATTTCAGAGATGACCTTTAAAAATAAAATGCTATGACAGAAAATAGTGATCAAAGAAACAAGAATGTGATACGCAAGTTTAAATTTTTGTTGAATTTTATGTGGCCCTTGCAAAAATATTATGTAGCTATTGTTCTATTTCGAGAGTTCCGTTCTAAATGCTCTGCTGTACAAGATTTAACATGGCAAAACCACCATATTTTGGACAATAATATTAGTTGGTGATTCACGATTTGATCCTCTTTTGAAACAAAGATGAATATTTCGATTACCGTATATTTGTTTTCTCAAAAATGTCACATGAAATATACACTAGAGACAAATCCCTGGGTTATGAAACTTCTTTGAGTACGATTTTATGCACAACTCGAAGTCTTGTTCAGAAATCTCTATACATAATTTTGAGTTGAGTGTAATAAAATATTACTCAAAAATGGTTTGGTAACCACAAGGCCAGTTATATAATGTGTGTGATATATAAACATGCATGTAATATCAACTTGATGGTTTGATTGGCAACTAGCTTCGAGGGGCTGTGATATACGATATATACACCCTGCCAAGCAGCCATGATATACAAGCGACATTGACATGGCAGGTGATGGGTGGGACATGTACATGGACACATTAACCCTCTTCCTGCCAGAGGCAACCAACAGTAGTGATTACATCAGGAGGGAGAGGGTTAATGGAGAAGTGGGAAACCCCACTGTCAACATGGAATACAGTGTCATGTGCATAGTGAATAATAAATAAAAAAATAAAAAAATAGTTTGCATAAAAAAAATAAAAATGAATTAACAATGATTAGAATAAAAATTAAATTATTTTTTTCTTAAATATATAAATAAAAAATATATATGAATAATTGCATAAATGCAATCTAATAAACAAATAAGTTAATAAATAAATAACATTTTTTTTAAAGAAGTAAATATACATGATTGTTTGGATCGACCTAGTAGCATCTGCAGATGCGAGAGGTATTACGGAAATCGGTGAAGAATGTCTCAAAAGATTATGTCAACATTAAGAAAAAACAAAAAAAAACACGTTGAATTTTATCAGAAATTACGTAAAATTCTATTTCATAATTTTCAAATTAGCAGCAATTTGATTGGTAGGGGTATTTCATGACCAAACAGCCATAATTGAGACATACTATTTAGATATGAGCATATATAGAGGATATTACACAATGTTCTATTTAATATCAACTTTAGGTCCAGAGTGAAATAATTTTATTGCACGAGCTTCAGCGAGTGCAAATAAAGTTATTTCACGAGGGACATAAAGTTGATATTAAATAGAACATCGTGTAATATCCTATTTATTACCCCAGATGTATTTT
>JAUTBQ010146326.1:0-14878 GCA_032361185.1 Lepetodrilus ovalis | reverse complement strand
AAGAAGTCGCTCCGGAAGTTGAAGAAGTCGCTCCGGAAGTTGAAGAAGCCACTCCAGTAGTTGAAGAAGCCGCTCCGGAAGTTGAAGAAGCCACTCCGGAAATTGAAGAAGCCACTCCGGAAGTTGAAGAAGTCGCTCCGGAAATTGAAGAAGTCGCTCCGGAAATTGAAGAAGTCACTCCGGAAGTTGAAGAAGTCGCTCCGAAAGGAGAGGAATATAGTGATGCAGAAAATGATGATATTGATAAAAAGGTATATGATTCAGCGACAGATCAGCTTATTAATTTAGTTGCAAGTAAGGTTGGTACAACTCAAGATTTATTGGATCTAAATAAGTTGATAAATTTAAAATTACGAAAAAGATTCATTAAAAGAATTTTTAAAAAGAATGAGGCAAAATATAATTCGTTTGTTGACACTATTAATTCATATCATATTTGGAAAGAAGCTTCACTTTATATTGAAGATTTTTTCTATGAAAGCGATATTAATCCATATTCAAAAGAGGCAATAATTTTTTCTGATATTGCTTATACGCGATTTTTCCCTAAGAAATAAATAGATTGAAGTCATTTATTTGTTCACAAGGTTGATTTTATTTAAATTATTTCTTCCAAAGCACATTTTCATATTAGTACGACTTGCATTTAGGTAAGAAAAATTAAATATAGATTTGCTTTATCTATTTTATTTTAGAACAATTTTATTATTCTCGTTACTTACAAAAATTGTACTATTTGCTTCAAATTTACCTGCTAAAATTGCTTTTGATATAGGATTAACAACAAGTTTTTGTAGAGCTCGTTTGAGTGGACGTGCGCCGAAAGTCGGGTTATACCCCATTTTTACAAGAAAATCTTTTGCCTCATCGTTAACAGATAAAAAAAGGTTTTGATTTTTTATCAACTTAGATACCTGCGCCAAAAGTATGTCTATGATTTTTCTCAAATGCGTTGTTGTCAATGGTTCAAACATAATTGTTTCGTCTATACGATTTATAAATTCTGGGTGCATTCGCTCTTTCAATAAATTAAGCAACTCATCTCTTAATTGTCCGTGAATTAATGCACGTTCCGTTTCATCAATATGTTCAAGTCGCTTTAAAATATGTTCCGAACCGATATTTGATGTCATAATAATAATAGTGTTCTTAAAATTGACTTTTCGACCTTTGTTATCGGTTAAGTGTCCATCATCTAAAACCTGTAATAAGATATTCAAAACATCCGAATGAGCTTTTTCAATTTCATCTAATAAAATAACCGAGTATGGCCGTCTTCTCACAGCTTCACTTAGTTGTCCACCTTCGTCATAACCGACATAGCCCGGAGGCGCACCAATTAAACGTGACACCGAATGTTTTTCCATGTATTCCGACATATCAATTCGGATCATTGCTTGTTCATCATCAAATAATAGTTCAGCTAGTGCCTTTGCTAGTTCTGTTTTTCCAACACCGGTTGATCCCAAGAAAATAAACGAACCAATTGGACGATTCGAGTCTTGGAGCCCCGCCCGTGAACGGCGAACTGCGTCAGAAACCGCTTCTATGGCCTCTTCTTGTCCAATTACACGCTTCGCAAGGCGTTCTTCCATTTTAAGAAGCTTCTCCTTTTCTCCTTCCATTAATTTACTGAGTGGAATTCCTGTCCACCGAGAAATTATTTCAGCGATATCTTCTTCATCAACTTCTTCCTTGAGCATTTTCCGCTCAGCTTGAATTTTACTTAATTTCAATTTTGCAGAGTTTAAATTTTTTTTCGTATCAGATAATTTTCCATAACGAATTTCTGCGACCAATTGTAATTTCCCTTCACGTTCAGCACGTTCTTCTTCATTTCTCAATTCATCAATTTGATTTTTACATGATTGTATTTTTTGAATTGCATTTTTCTCTAAAAGCCAGTGATGCTTAAGCTCATCGCGGTCAGATTTTACATTTGCTAGTTCTGTTTTTAAATCAAGAACTCGTTTTTTTGATTGTGAATCATTGTCTTTTTTCATGCCTACAAGTTCGATTTCAATTTGCTTAATACGTCGCTCTTTTTCATCTAATTCTTCAGGCATTGAATCAATTTCAATTCTTATTTTTGATGCGGCTTCATCAATAAGATCAATAGCTTTATCGGGTAAGAAGCGATCGGAAATATAGCGGTCACTCAATATTGCTGAATTCACAAGCGCAGAATCTGTGATTCGAACGCCATGGTGGACTTCATATTTTTCCTTAATTCCTCGTAAAATAGAAATAGTATCGTTGACACTAGGTTCACCAATGTAAGTAGGTTGAAAACGACGTTCTAGGGCAGAATCTTTTTCGATGTATTTTTGATATTCATCTAAAGTTGTTGCTCCTATGCATCGTAATTCACCCCTTGCCAAGGCGGGCTTTAATAAATTTGATGCGTCCATTGCACCGTCTGTTTTTCCAGCACCAACAAGCGTATGGATTTCATCTATAAATAGAATAATTTGCCCATCGCTTTCAGTGACTTCTTTGATCACGGCTTTAAGGCGTTCCTCAAACTCGCCCCGAAATTTTGCACCGCTTATAAGTGCACCCATGTCTAAGGAAATAACTTCACGATTACTTAAATTTTCAGGAATATCTCCCGAAATTATACGTAGTGCTAGACCCTCTGCAATTGCTGTTTTTCCGACACCCGGTTCACCGATTAGTATCGGATTATTTTTTGTTCGACGCGACAGAACTTGTAAAATTCGACGAATTTCTTCATCACGTCCTATGACGGGATCTAATTTTCCTAGTTTTGCTAAACGAGTTAGATTTTTTGCATATTTTTCCAAAGCTTCATAAGTATTTTCTGGATTTTGCGATGTGACACGCTGATTTCCGCGAACATCTTTTAGTGCAGTCAGGGTACTATTTCGAGTAATTCCTTGATCAATTAAAATACGTTGTGCTGACGAATCGAAGTTCAACAGAGAAAGAAAGAGATGCTCAACGGATATAAAATCATCTTTTAATTTATTTGTTTCTTCTAGGGCATGGGTTAAAATTTGGTTTAAATCTTGACTCATATAAATTTGAGTACTTCCTGATACTTGTGGTAATTGATTTACTTCATTTTCAATAATTTTTTGAAGAAGTTGCTCATTTCCATTTAGTTTTTTAATAATTGAAATGATAACTCCTTTTTTATCTTCTAAAAGTGATAGCAGCAAATGCTCTGGGAGCAATTGCTGATGATTTTTTTCCGTTGCTATCTTTTGCATTCGATTTATGGTTTCTTGAGCTTTTATTGTAAATTTTTCAAAATCTATCATCTATTCTCCTAATAAAAAAATTTAAGTAGAGATTCCATTTACAATCACGACAGAAATAGTGCCATATTCATTTTCTGTTACAGAATGTCAGGTAATATAAAATAAAATGTTGCTTTGTCAGTTTAATAGGAAAGGCGACAGATTAAGCTGACAAAAGATGTAGTTTATGGTTGGTGTATTCTAAGTAAATAATAGTTGAAGTTATATTTTAAGCGATTTCAAGTTGATTTTTATAAAAATTAAGAAAGAATATAAGAGTGGATAGTTTTTGGATAAACTATCCACATTGAATTTATTTTATTTCGGAAAGTAATTTTGCTGAGCGCGTAATGAAGTTCGTAAGTTGCTCGCCTTGCAGCGATTTTTGTGTCATTGTTGCTAAATCATAAACGTGTTCGACAAGGAGATTTGCTTTTTCTTTATCATTTTTCCAAAAATTTTTAATCTTTTGAATAACTTCATTTTTATTGTTTAGAATAACAGTAGCTGAACCAAAAAGATCGTCCATTGATTGCCCCTGTGGATTCATCATGATCATCATTTCCTTCATGCGTCGTTGTTCCTCAGAGATCGTCATAATGGCTGGTGTAGTATTATCCGCCATATTTTCAACTTTCACATCTAATTTATCATTTTTCAGAACCTCTCGGAATATTTTTTCAAATTTTTCCACTTCCTTTTTTTCCACTTCCGTTTCAGTCACTTCCTTCTCAATAAGCTTTTCAACGATATTGGAATCAATTCGAGTAAACTTATAGTCGGTAGATTTTGATTCAAACATTGATATGAAATGAGGATCTATCATATGATCCAATAAAACAACCTCGTGCCCCTTTTCTTCAACCGCTTTCAAATAGGTTGCTTGCTGATCCTTGTCAGACGTATAAAGGATAACACATTTTTTGTTTTTATCCATATTTGTAGCGATAAATTTTTCCTTATATTCACTAAGTGTAAAATAAGTGCCCTTCGTGGATTTAAAGAGAACAATATCTTTCACCTTATCCATGAAATCATTGTCCTTGAGCATTCCGAATTTAATAAATGGGTGAATATCATCCCAATATTTTTGAAATTGATCTCGCTCAGTATTAAAAAGACCCTTTAGTTTATCAGCCACTTTTTTGGTGATATGTCCGGATATTTTTTTGACACGAGCATCACTTTGCAAGTATGAACGAGAGACATTGAGCGGAATATCATCTGAATCAATTACACCTTGAAGCAAATGTAAGTATTCCGGAATTAGCTCTTGGGTCTGATCGGTTACAAATACTTGATTTGAATAGAGTGAAATTTCTGATTTGTTAATATCAAAATCATTTTTCAGTTTTGGAAAGAATAGAATGCCATTGATATTAAATGGAAAATCCACGTTTATATGCACCCAGAATAACGGGTCCTCTTTCATTGGAAATTCCTTGTGGTAAAAACTTAAATAATCTTCATTTTTTAATTCCTTTGAATTCTTTTTCCAAAGTGGTGATGTTTCATTTATTTGGATTTCTTCGATGATTTTTTTCATTTTTTTCTTTTTATCATCATCTTTTTTGTTATCTTTTTTCTTCGTTTTCTCTTCAATTTCAATTTCTTTTTCTTCGTCCATCACAATAGGAACAGAATAATATTTGCAATACTTTTCTAATAATCCTTTAAGCTTATAATGGCTTAAAAATTCTTTATTATCGTCATTAATATGGAGAATAATATCAGTTCCAATAATTTTTTTATCACTTGCTTCCATGCTATAAGATGTTGAACCGTCGCAGGTCCAATGAACTGCCTGAGAATCAGTTTGGTAAGATAAGGTATGTATTTCCACTAAATCGGCAACCATATACGCAGAATAAAACCCAAGCCCAAAATGTCCGATAATCTGAGATTTTTCATCATCTTTTTTATATTTTTCTAAGAATTCTTCAGCTCCCGAGAAAGCAATTTGATTGATGTACTTTTTAACTTCATCTCCAGTTAAACCAATACCATTATCACTAATCGTAATTGTTTTCTTCTTTTCATCAACAGTTACTTTAACTTTTGAGTCACCAACATCACCTTTAAATTCGCCTAAGCCACTTAAATGGTTGAGTTTAGCGATTGCATCTGTTGCATTTGAGATTAGCTCGCGAATAAAAATTTCATGATCGCTATACAACCATTTTTTTATGATCGGTAAAATATTTTCAGTGTGAATGGATAAATCACCCGTTTCCTTCTTCATTTTTTCTGCCATTTTTGTATATCCTCTTACTATTTGTCAGTTATTTGATTTATTTAATCTATTACAGTCCACAGTGAAAATATCGTGCCAAGAATTTGATATCGATCAGCATAAGAAAATTACTCTTATTTACAAGTGATAATAATACGTGTACTTTTGCAATATGGGAAAAATAGAATTAATGGCACCTGCTGGTGGATTTGATTGTCTGCAAGTGGCAATCAATGAGGGTGCCGACTCTGTCTTTTTTGGAATTGAGCAGCTTAATATGAGAGCTCGTGCTACGATGAATTTCACCTTAGGCGATTTAAGAGAAATTTCGTTACGTTGTCAAGAAAAAAAGATACGAACGTACCTTACTTTGAATACAATTATTTATAACCATGATTTATCGGTGATAAAGCGAATTATTAGTCAAGTAAAGGAAACAAAAATTTCTGCAATTATTGCTTCTGATCAGGCAGTGATTAACTATGCAAGTTCTATTGGCGTAGAAGTTCATATTTCAACACAGTTAAATATTACAAATATTGAAACGGTTAAATTTTACTCCCATTTTTCTGATCTCATGGTTTTATCGCGTGAATTAAGTCTTCGACAAGTTAAGGAAATTACAAATGGCATAATTAAAGATGATGTTCGTGGTCCTAAAGGCGAATTAATTAAAATTGAAATTTTTGGACATGGTGCTTTATGCGTCGCTACGTCAGGGAAATGTTATATGAGCTTGCATACACAAAACTCATCGGCAAATCGCGGAGCTTGTGTACAAAACTGCAGACGTAGATATCGTGTTATTGATATTGAAGATGGACACGAATTGGAAATTGATAATGAATATATTATGTCTGCAAAGGATTTGTGTACGATTAATTTTTTGGATCAGGTGAAATATTCGGGAGTTTCCGTTTTAAAAATTGAAGGACGAGGACGATCACCAGAATATGTGAAAACGGTAACAAAGGCATATCGAGAAGCCATTGATTCACTTGATGTAGGGAATTATTCTAAGGAACGTATCTCAATTTGGATGCAGGATTTAGCGAGTGTTTACAATAGGGGATTTTGGTCGGGTTATTACCTCGGTCAAAAATTAGGTGAATTTACAGATTCAAGCGGTTCGAGTGCGAAGCAGAAAAAAATTTTCTTGGGTAAGGGTGTACACTATTATTCACATCCAAAAATTGGAGAATTTAAAATTAGTTCTCAATATCTTTCGGTTGGCGATAAAATTTTGATTACTGGACCTACAACTGGTGTTATTAAAACGGAAGTATCTGAACTTATGGTGAATGACAAGAATGTTGAAACTGCCCAACGTGGCGATCTATGTACATTACCAATAAATGAAAAAATTCGTGTTTCAGATAAATTATACAAACTGATTGATCTTGCTAAATGAGCACTATTCTTGCTTTTTCAGTGTAATTCTTGCGTACAATTGCAAGTTGATTGAAACTTATGGCAATCTCTTTCGACCGTTTTAAGGAGATATCAAAGATAATGACACTCCTTTCATCCCAATTTGAATCTTCTGCTCGATTCCATCCTTCAAAAAAGGTATCATTTCTAATTGTATAAAGCAATTTTTTGTGTTGAGAAATATTATTTCGTATGGAAATTTTTATTGATTTTGGATTAAAGGCAGAAATTATGGAATAGTTTTTCCAATTATTTTGTTCCAAAATTTTGTCTATGACAGAATTTATTTGACCTATTTTAATAGAAATATCCTTTGATTTAATCGTGAATCGGTAGTGAGTATTTTCATAGTTATTTAAAAGGAATTGATTCATTTAAGATTATAACTCAATGGTGTAAATGTATAGTTTTTTGGTTAGGTCACTAACGATATAAAGTGTATTCGTTTGTTCCACATAAACAATGCCTTCTGCTTTTTTAAAAGGAATTTCTACTTCAGCTATAATAATGCCATTTTTGTATTGATATACACGTGAGTCTTTATCACTAATAATTAAATAGCTATTATTCTTGTAATCTGATATTCCAGAGTAATCAGATGCGAATTTTAGTACTTCTTCTTTTATAACAGTAAAATTTAAATCGATGGTGTATATTTTGCCTTTATTTTTTTCTTTTAAAACAATTAAGTGATTTTTGGAAGGGTCATACATTATTCCCTCAAAGCCACTATTGTCTATGAAATCCTTAAAAATTTGTTCTGAGTGAATGATAACTCCATTTGTATCACACTCAATAATTGTTCGGTTGTCTTCTTCAGCGATGTATAAGTGTGAATTATTTGGATTAAAGGTAATACCTTCTAAAGAATAAACGCCAATATGATTAAAGCTTTCAATGATATTTCCGCTTATTGACAGCTTATAAATCGTATTATTTTGATCACTGACAGACCATAAATATTTCCCGTCATAACATAAGCCAGATGGTTCAGGAATATTTATATCAACGGATCTATCTAGTGTTATAATTAACGAGACGTTGGCTCCTTTATTCACATCAGAATCAAGGCTACATGAAAGTAATAAAAGGCACAAAAAAAGAGATTGTTTCATTTTATCAATTCACAGATTTGATTTCTCAAATCTGTGAAAAATATAATTTGCTTAGTTTGTCTCATTTGAGGCATTTGGAGTCGGTTTTGCAAAAACTTCCCATACTCCACCTCCATCAACACTTCGACCAAATGATGATTCATCTGGTAAATTTATACCATCCTTTGCACCAAAATCATCTGATTTGTCAATTTCTGTTTTCTTTGGATCATAAAGTGCGACAAAATGATCCTTTGCAGCTTTTAACCCAATATCAACAAAAACACTATCATTTCTGATTTCCGTGGTTGCTCCTTTAACGAGGACCAAAAATCCCTTTGCAGGAATTGTAGTAGCTGCCGAATTTGTTTTTGGAATTTGTTGCCAATCTTTTTCACTATCAGGTTTATCAGTTACATACATTCCAGCAATATTAATTTTTTTGTTAGATTTATTATAAAGTTCAATCCAATCATTTCCGTTGCCTTCAGGACCGACGTATGGTTTTACATCATCTTTTGCGATAAACTCATTAATTGCAATTTGTGTATAGTCTATTGTTTCTTTCTTTTCATTATCCGTGCCACTGTCTGTAGAGCACGACAAAAGAAAGATGAATAATAAGACTGATAGCTTTTGTGAAAATTTCATTGTAAAACTCCTTGTATTGATTTAATCGTTTAAAAAAAGAAAACTGACCGAAAAGCCAGATAGTTAAAATCGTAATTGCCTGGGAATTTTCCCTCTCTATTTGCCGTTGCAGAGTTATCGACCATTGTAAAATTGATCATAAATTTAATGTTATAATTTGGATAATAGCTTAATCCAAAAGTGATATTAGCGGCTTTACCACCTTTAATATCTTTATGATCCAAATTGATGTAACTATATCTAAATAACAGCTCTAATGCCGCTTTTTTTTCTTCCAAGAAATGAATTTGCCCGAATTCACCTTCATTACTTTTATATTTTCGCTCAGCTCCAAAAAGGAAATAACTGACATAGGTATAAATGCCTGAAAAATTTAAGCGTTCTTTTGAGTCTATTCTATCTATGATTGAAAGAATGTATTCCGATTGAATGCTTAAATTATTGTACACAACGGCAAATTCTCCACCTAAGTAGGTCACACGATTTGCACCAATCAAATCACCTGTTTTTAAGAATTTAGAATTGGACACTTTACTTTCTGGTCGAATATCAAATTCAATTAACTGCTTATCAGTATTTAGTGTCTCTGTACTTCCTGATAAACCAAAATGTAGTATTTTTCCTTGCTCATTTAAAGGAACATAGCTTGCTCGTCCTGCGAATCCCCATTTTTCATCAAACTTTTTCTTTTTTTTTAAGGATTTATTAAATGCGACTCTATCTTCAATGGTTAAACCATAGGCTGTAGCGGAGAAGAAGCAATTGTCTTGCCAGTGTGTAAATCCTAAGCCGGTTCTTCTTCCTGGAGTAAATTCATTGTTATATGCTCTTTCTATAAATGTCACATAGCGAGAAGTTGTCAATTCTTCTAAGCTAAATGCAGGTTTAAAATTGCCAATTTTCACTGAACTATGCGTATCAATTGTATTCATAATATACATATCCTTGACCTTAACGGCATCACCAGCAATATCCATATCATATTCAATAAACCAATTTTTCCACAATTGTGCCTTCATTGCAAAACGAGCGCGTCTTAAATTCCAACCATCGGTGAGATAATTATCTGTTTCCATATATCTTGCATAATCAATGTAAGCGCGTACATCAAAAAGCAATGCAAATTCTTTATCGTGTGACTGAAATACTATGCTTCCATTAGCCCAATCAACGTTAGATGGAATTTTTTTTTCATCATCAGTGTCGGCAACGGTTGATTGTGAAAAGGAAAAATAAATAAGACTTAGAACGAGGATTAGTAATCTTGAGTTTCCCATCATAAACTCCATTTTTTTTCTATAAAAGATAAGAACTAAAATAAGAGTTATTCAAATTATATTTAGTTAAACTTTAGTTAATTTTTTCTATTTTGCGAAAAGCTAGTACTGTTTATAGACTTCCATTTGGAACACATTTTGAACAAAAAATAAAGTTACAAAGCTAATAACAAGCGCGATTAGAGGAGTCGTAATCCATCCTGATGTTACTTTTACAAAAATGTTGTAATTAAACCCACTTCCACCTTTAGCGATAGCAATCCCGAGAACGGCTCCAATGACAGCCTGAGAACTTGAAACAGGAACCAAAGGAATTCTTGGTAAGCCAATTGATGCCAAAGAATTACTTAAACTTTGGGATGAAAAAATAAATAAGACAAGAGATTCGGCTAGAACAACGATTAATGCCAGAATGGGCGTTAAACGAAAGAGATCATTACCTATGGTATTCATGACCCTTAGCGAGTAAGTGAAAATTCCAATAGAAATAGCTAGAGCCCCGAAAAAAAATAATTGTTGAGTGCTATTTACAGAAAATAGATTATAGAATGAAAAATCGGTAAATGGAGACGATGATACAAAAACACCCATTACGTTTGAAATATTATTCGCACCCAAACTGTAAGCCCCAAATGCGCCGACAAGAATTAATCCAAATCGTGTATAATTATCTAGACGTAGTAAATGAACATTTGATTTATCCAATTGTTTTTTAAAAATCATGAAGATCGTAATTGAAAAAATTGCAGCTAAGACAGGACAGAGAATCCAAGTTGAAAGTATTTTTGTTAGAGAGTGCAGATCTGTTGAAGAGCCAGAAAATAAATTCCAGCCGATAATGGAACCCACAATAGCTTGAGAAGTTGAAACAGGTAATTTGGCTTTGGTCATTAAAGTAACGGTAAGAGCAGCAGATAAAGCAACGGTAAAAGAGCCAGCTAAAGCATCTATTGCACCCAGCTTCCCAAGAGTATGACTTGCCCCTGAACCTGAGACTACGGCGCCAATAATCACAAAAATACTAGCAATAATAGCAGCCGTTCTAAAGCGAATCATTTTTGTACTGACAGCGGTACCAAAGATATTTGCGGCATCATTTGCACCAAGAGACCAACCTAGAAAAAGACCACTAATTAAAAATAACCAGATCATTTACACATGCCTTTTAATTGTTGCGATGGCGAGTCGATCGCTTACTTTTTCAGCTTCATCAGAAATATTTTCAATGTGAAGTGCAAAGTAGCGCATGTGAATTTTTTCGGATAGAGAAATATTATTTTTACTGAAAACAATTCGTTTAATCTTTTCGGCAATTCTATCGGTCTCATTTTCGTAAAAGATGACTTTGTTAATATTATCTCTTACAGCATTGAAATTTTCAAAATAGTTACGAATCGCATAAACCAAATGCTCTGCAGCTTTTGTACTATTTTTGGATAAATCAATATAAATTTCGTGGAGTTCTTGTAGAAAAAGTGGTCTCTCAACTGAAAACTCCAAGAGTGTATGATGTGTAGATGAAAGTACCTTAAAGCTACTATCTAGCAAATCTAATACATCGCCTCTGGATTCAGGAATTAATGTGTACAAATAAAGTTTTGTTTTAATTTCTCGTTTTTGTTCCTCTGCAATTAACTTAATATCATTTAGTGTTTCAATTCGTTCTTCTAAATCATCTAAATTATCATCAAAATAGTGTTTAACACCTTTATTAAAATGAAGAATACTTTGGAGTATATTATCTAGATACAAACTAACTTGTACCTCTAATTCTTTTGATTTTTTAAACAACATTTTTAATCCTTTAAAATAGTCCAAATACACCATGTGGTGTATAACCCATAAAACGTAAGTAGGTTTCGCCCATTACGATGATCATAATCCAGCCGATGATTAACATTATCACACCAAACTTTAATGTATCGGACCAACTGTAATGATCCGTGACATACAAAAGAGCTGCAGGTTTGCTATTAAAAGGGAGGGCGTAAACATGCTCGATTAACAGAGCGACTGGCATTGCTAAGCTTAAGATACTGAAGCCAAATTTTTGAGCTGTTCCGATAGCAATAGGAATAAAGATTAAAGTTCGCATTGTTTTTGATTGAAAAACAAGTGAACTAAATATCATGGCCGCAGTTAAGATCAAATACAAAGCCCAAAATGGTGTATTTGCTCCAAAACCCAAGTAATCAAAAACGGCGTTTACGGAAATCGCCGGTAAATCGGTTAGTTTAAACCCAGCTCCAAGCGTATATGCTCCGGCGGAGAACAGTAATAAATGCCAAGGAATATCAACATCATTCCAGCGAACAACACCATACTTAGGAGTTAAAGAAATAATTGCTCCGCCTAATGCGATAGCAGTCGGACTTACTCCATGCCATCTATCGCTTACCCAAAGAAGCAAAACAGCTACAAAAATACCTACTGATTTTACTTCTTCAATACCAATTGGACCTAATTTTTTCAATTCCTTTTTTAGATGTTCCATTCCTCCGTCAATTTGTGGAAGTCGGTCCTTTTTTTCCAATGGGAAAATAAAACGTGTTCCTAAAATCCAGCCGATAAAAAGTAAGCTTACAGAAATTGGAAAAGCCGTTATCATCCACTCAGAAAAGAAAATATCGCGCCCTATAGCACCACCGATTAATGATGCGGCTAATAAATTAGCTCCAGAACCTGTTACAAATGCTCCAGCACCTAAGTTTATTTGTAGTAAATTTTGTAAAATAAGATTTCGTCCAAAATTATTTCGATTTTTTCCGCCTCTTGCTCCATAAACAGCTGCAATAACCATAAAAATTGGAAGCAAAATTGCCGCCTTGGCTGTGGTTGCCGATATGAATGCCGATAGAATAATGTTAATTACGATAAAACTGATAAAAATAGAAGATGCATTTTTTCCAAATTTAAGGATAAAGGACAAGGCAAAGCGCTTCGCTGCGCCCGTTTTAACCAGCATTGATGCTAAAATAAAGGATAAAATATTCAACCACATTACTTTGTGTCCGAATTGAGCATAGGCCGTTTTTTCGGGAATAACTTGAAAAATAACCATTGCAAAGATTAAGACTAAAGAGGTTAAATAATTTGGTATTGCTTCTGAACCCCAAAGTATGATTGCCGCAATAAAAATGGCTAGCATGTTTATATTTGCAAGATGAAATTTATCCGCACCTATTTTATTATAGTAATCCAGAGCCTTTGAACTAAGGCTTGTGCTATCAATATTATTTAAGAAGGAAAAATCAATAATATAATTAATGAGGATAAATACAATAAGGGCGATCGGTACACCAATTTTGGCAAGTGTGGATTCAAAATGAGATTTTTCTTTCTTTGGCAAATGCTCAATTCGATAGTTATCCATGTCGAATGGATCGAATTCAGCAATCGTTTCTATTTTATTATCTTTCATGGAAAATTTTTACTTTTTCAAAACATTTGTTATCACGATAAGGAAAATGGCATGTCATATTTTCATGGTCCTTCAGTTGAAACTATTTATCTGACCACTTTTTATAGGGATTTTTCATTAGCATGGAATTGTAATATTTTGCATTACCTGTAACCTCTTCACCAAGCCAGTCGGGTTTGTAGAAATTTTCATCTTCTGAATTTAATTCCACCTCAGCTATTATCAAGCCTTCATTTTCAGCATAGAATTCATCTATCTCATAAATATGGTTTTCTGCTTTGACCAAATATCGAGTTTTATCAATAACACCAGGTTCACAAATTCCTAATAATTCATTTGCTTCCTGAGTCGAAATTTCTTTTTCCCACTCATATCGAGAAGCGCCACTATCGTTACCTATTCCCTTAATAGTAAGAAAGCCCTTATTGCCCTTAAGTCGCACGCGAACAGTTCTTTCGGGAACAGATGATAGGTAACCTTGTATAATTCGTGTGTCGTTGAATGCAAGCGATCTAAAATCACCTTTAAGCAAAAATTTTCGTTCTATTTCTTGTGCCATTTCTATTTTCCTTCATGAAGAATTCAATTTCACCAGTTGATGATATCATTTTCCATTCCGATTACCTTTTTTATCGCCATTAGGTAATTGCAATTTTGGTATTGATCTAAAGTAGTCATTTTCATTCCCTCAAGAATAGCATCAAGATCAACAGATTCAAGATTAGCGGTTCGTATTTTAGCACCGTTAATATAAACATCCGCAATTTCTGCAATGCAATCATTAATTGTAAAAGCGAATCGTCTTTTAAAAATATGAACTGCCTGCAAATCTGGGTGTGGTTTAATAATCTCGTTTAAATACTGTGTTAGGGTATAAGTATCACGCTTAAATTCCGGAAGAGAAACTGCAAATGCAGGAAAGATTTTTTCACAAATTGTTTCAATGTTCATTGGAAAAGAAGCTTTTATACGTGGATTCCACTGCTCTAAACCTTTTTTTCTCTGAATAAATACTTTTATGTCCATTAAATTATCACGAATTTTTGTGTTATTCTCGTTATTTTTCCGTGACATAATGTAAATTTCTGAACTTTCCCGAATTTTCTCTACTGGTGTTAATTCTCTTATACGTCGTTCAACAATTCCGAATTCTTGGGCAAAAGCTCGAAATTCAAAACGTGGTTTGATTTTTGACATGATCTTTACATCCTACATTTTTTTACAATATACGTAAACGGCAAAAAAGAAACCAATTTTTATAAAACAATTAGGATATATGATTTACCTTAGAGCTTCTTTTGAGGAAAGATTGAGTTTTTAATATTTTTCGAGTTGAATGAGCACCTCTCACTTTTCTATTTTGCCGCCGTTTTACTTCTTCCCATCGTTTTAAGCTTCTATCAGTGAAACCTTCATCCACAAAAGATTATGGGGCTGTCCTAGATAAGTAAAATTATTTAGAATAGGCTTATGAGAAAAAGTAGATTAAGTCAGTACAAAGAAAA
>JAUTBQ010146315.1:0-14880 GCA_032361185.1 Lepetodrilus ovalis | reverse complement strand
TATGCCTATAATCGCTTCAAGCTCTCAATTTGAGGCATATAAAGCACGGCTGGCGATAGGTAGCCGTGATTTAAATATGTTTCTAAGTCATTTCAGACAATACTAGACTACTAGTATTCTGCGCAAGTATGCTCAAATGCGCTTATTGAACTGAATGCATCATCCATGAACTAAAAGAAGTGGATTTTGAAAGTGCACAGGGTTTTTTTTGTATGAGAGATTGTTCCATAGGAATGGATCTGCAGCCTAGAATGACCGATCTCCGAATGACTTTGTACTGCGATGTCCACATGCTGCATGATGTGGATTGTTGCGCTATAGAAGAACCCTTTTATTATTATCATTATTATCCAGCCTATGATCCAAGATATGGATTGTTTGCGCTATAGAAAAGCCTAAGGCTGGATAATGATAAGAATAATAAAAGGGTTCTTCTATAGCGCAAACAAACCACATCATGGAGCATATGTGGACATCACATGGATGGTTGGTAGGACTGTAGACTATCAATAGTCTCAGCGCGTGAAAGTAAAGTATTTTTACTAAATTGTACTGAAAAGAGCCTCTGAAATTCTTTAACCTGTTCCCCAGAAAATCTAGACTTGCTTTTGTCCATGGAAGATATTTGGAATATGAGTATTTGGTTGAGAACAGGATCTGTGACATAGACTGGTAGGTATATACAAAGGATGGTGTTTCCAGATAATAAGAAATTCGTTTGAAAACAAAAACGAGTAGCTTACTTTGTTTAGATGTTAGACTCATTACAACTTTCTTCTACGCGAAGCTTCAGTAGTAAAACTTACACAACCATCACGGAATTACAAAGTTAGCAGTTTTAGCATGGACAGACAATGACGTATGTGCATATTGCAATCAAATTATTGATTTAAATACAGGTCGAGGGTTTTATTGGTCAAGGGGGCGGATGTGGAGGCTAGGGCTATTCTCGAAACCTTCTTACCGTCTATTTAGCCTAAGAACGTTCGAAGTCCTACTATATGAACCTTTTAAGATTGTCGTACGATCGAAAGAACATTTCTAGAATAGGGCCTCATGTGTTTTAATATGTTTCGTCAAATGGATAATAATACCGTGTATAATTATTACTATGCAAATCCTGCATCGACATTACTATGAACATAATTTCTCGTATTAATTAATTCAATATACATTTTTTTTCACAGAGGAGCAATATGGTAAGCTATGATATATACGTATGTATATATTTGTATTAATTACTTTCTAATTGAACTAATTCCTTTATTGTATACGACTACGCTAATTGCGAGCAACAACGTCTAGAGGCAGGTTTGTCGATAAATTCACCGGAATTCGCAAGATTACATAATGGTTTATTCGAGCAGAAAGAATCCTCAGTTTCCGGGAAGATATGTTAATGTTTCAAAGCCTCTCCCCCTACCCAATCGTTCTGATTTAACTTGATTACATCAACACCCTTACATTTCACTTGCATTGGACCACCGGGCTTTGATGTATGGCAGCCCATTATTATGTCGTCAATTCCAACGAGATGGCTAGTGATATGAACACACCGACACGAAGGGTGCCACAACTCCCGTGGTGAACCCCGGGGAACAATTCTAGGGCATTGTTAGTTCATAAATAGGGGCTAAAACGTCGACCGTGTCCTTATTCAAGGGCTTATCTTGTCACGCCATCGGAGGACGACATAGTCCGAGCTACTGGAGCTTGTGCGCAGCTGTGGTGAGCATGGTGACATGTCACATGTCCGAGCTTATTTCCGCGACACTCCGAGAGCCCAAAACAATGATGCCACGCAAATGAAGCTTTTCCCGACACAAGGCCTCTGTTCCGATGTTTCTTAGTTTCGAGGTAGAATCTTTTCAGCTATTCCAAATTTCCCATCCCAAGCCTCTCTCTTTATTAAAATTACACGCCACGTTTGCATGTTTTGTCAGAGAAAACGAATTGTGCGTTAAGGGCACGTGCTCGGGTGTCGTCTAACTGGAGGGGATAATGCAGACGACACCTGCAGGGCGCATGCGCCACGCGACATTTCCTCTGCCACAGTTGACCCTTGACAGCAAGGGGGCAATATTCTTGCAGCAGTGACCAGCGCGTTGGGGATCTGGCGTGTCGAATGAGTTTGTGCCTAGAGGAAGCCAAGCCTGCTGTACTTCTTGTAATGGCCCCCGATGATCATTTCACAGTACATAAAGCCGACAGGGCAAGAACTGCCGTCAATAAGCACCGAACCGTGAGACGCCTCTTGAGGGATGGATCACAACCCGAATGTGCTAACAGGATTGAGGCAGCCATCTTTATTCCATCGATCACACGCGTGATGGGCAAACTATTATCTGCCCTCCTCGTCTCGCAGATTCTCGCAGATTCACGTTAACGACGAGACCTTCCCATAAAGCAGCAATCCCTGCATGTTTATTTTGTCAGGCAGCGTACGCACAACATAAATAAAAGTGGTTTTCTATTTAGTGGAGCGCTTGATGCCGATGCCCAATGACTCTGGACACTTTGCCGTTCAGATCAAGAGTCTATGAAATCCGCAAAAGACATCAGCGTGAAAAACGAGCCACGTGACAGCTCATTGCCGACACTAAAATAACAGTCAAGTCGCGACTGCTATTTACCCATCTACGCTGGGATAAATGTATATTTATGAGAGTGTTGTACATTACACTAGTTCCACAGTAATGATAGGAACATTACCACCAGGTGTTGGGTTAATGGGATGACTGTCAAGTGTTCATTTCCATATTTCCTCAGGCGTGCACCTTGCTTTCCTGAAAAGAAGATACATAATTCCGATTGCAATAATAAAATCTTGAAAACATTGATAATGATTATAAAGTCAATGATCATGACGGGGGAAAATCAATGAAGATCACATTCATTTCTCGGAAATATGTAACCGCTTAATTCGATGACATCACTAAATTAATGACTGGACATCTTTTAAGTGAAAATGTTTATAATATCTAAAAAAAAATACTAATTGACATCGATTACACTCTTTAATAGATTTAATTGCAATAATCAAGGAGAAGTTTTGCCATTTAATAATCTTCAATCGATGCAGGATTACCTGAGCTCCACAATCAGCTTATTGAATAAAACGCGTAGCCTACTGAGCGAGTTCCTACTTGAAACAAAACTACATTTGAGTTGTACATACTCTACTTTATACAGTCATATACTAATTCCCCATATCCCACTCGCTAGTCTATTTTTCGTATTGAAAAGAATACTAGTAAATGTGGTGCGTGAAACCAACTACAGCGTTCGTGAATGTACAACGCCGCTGGGAAGTTTAAGTCAGATTCATCATTCTGCAATGATTTGGAGTTATTTCCCCTTCCTCTAAGAAGCGGAACTCTTGGTTTGGGAACTAGAACGTTTCCATCTACTGTATAAAGCAGTGAACAGATTGTTGGAGGTTCAATACTATAGTACTTATAGGCATATGCCATGTTTCGACAAAATGAGGAATTGGTCACGTGGTTATTTTGTTACCCACAGCGAAACGAAATTATGAAGATTATCAGTTAATAAGCAGATAAGAAACAAACATGCAAACACCACACACACACGACCACACAGAGAGAGAGAGAGAGAGAGAGAGAGAGAGAGAGAGAGAGAGAGAGAGAGAGAGAGAGAGAGAGAGAGAGAGAGAGAAAGAGAGAATATGGAGAGATACACACCAAACGATGAGTACAGCACTGAAAAAAACGTATGCTGTAAGGATGTTACTAGCGAGTGACTAGCCGAATCTTTACCATGATTTATGATGCAGCTTTCAGACATGTTACTAATTGAAACAGCTCAAATGTGTGCTTGTGTGTGGGAATTATGTTCCATTAACCTCTTATCCACTACTTATGCTGAACACATGGTAAAGAAATTCCACATGCAGCGAGAGCTTCCTCCCCTGCTAAATCATGTGTAAATAGATGCAACCTCATAGCTCGGAGACCCAGAGCTTTCTGCAAGCCGCTTTCACAGCAAGGAATGCTCCCGTCGACAGACATATGCCTTTCTGACACATGGAGTAGATGTGGTTTGATTTGCGTGATTGATGCTTGACAGAAAGGCTCCAAGTTTCACGGATAATTTAAATTGTGCGTGTTAAAGATTCGAGGCGAACAGAAACAAGAGCATTTTAATGGCGGCCATAATGGTAGCCTCGCAGCAAGGCGCCTAGATGTCCGAGGGCACGTTCATCACGTGTGACGTAACATACTCGTGCTGAGCAGTCAGCTGTTGTCGTTGTTGACCGTTGTCCAAGTTTAAATGGTTTTATTACGTCGACAAATTACCAAACATCCGCCAGTTTGGATTAAATTTCACTCAAAATATCATTCTCGGTGTTTGTTTAACAGCTGACACCCACTATCATTGGAAGTAACGAGAAGAACGCGTGTTATGGTCAGTGGTAAAATAAATAAACAGCAGGTGAAATATGCGTAAAGTCAGAATTATTATGAAGAATCTTGAATATATTTCATTCAGGAGATGTGGGGGTGAAGATTTTCTTGGATAGTCATCGACATCTTCAAAATTATATAACGTAGCCCATATGCGACTAATGCGTTGCATATATTCAATTATTATTATTAATCTGTAAAGTAAAAAATAACTATTCGTGTAAGTTTACATATTTAGGTAGTCAGTACCCTTAACTGAATTAAGAAAGTAGTTTCTACTACTACTACTACTACTACTACTACTACTACTACTACTGAATTAAGAAAGTAGTTTCTACTACTACTACTACTACTACTACTACTACTACTACAACACTAATTATGTGTCTGTTAATAACACAATTATAGCTATTTCAAAACACTAAACATGCATGCTATTTCAGTTAGGGAATTTTTCTAATCCGACGGTTGTCTCCCTTTGACCAAGTAATTGTAATATAGTAAACGTTGAAATCGCAAGCTGGTTGTAATAATTCACCATGTTACCAGAACACAGATTCAGTGATTTAATTATAATTCATTCAGTGTCAAGGAAGACGTAGAGTACTCTTCTGTTGTAATGTAATTATTTATTCTTAATTACATAATCTATTCCAGGTCGTATCATAACATAATCATGTGCACCGTTTGAAATCATAAGCTTAGTAACGATGTTATTATTAATAATAATAATGGTAATAATAATAATAATGAAAACTCCTGCTTCAACTATATCTGGAACAAATGACATTAGGAAAGGTAAAACATCACTTAGATGTCGTATTACTTAACCTATCCTCACAGCAATAGTGTCTTTATCACTTGTATATTTCAAATTATTAGCATGACATATGCTACAGATCGTAGTAACACCCTAGCTATTTTATATCATTAAGTTGACAATGTCATTTAGCGTCTTGGCTTGGAATGGGTTGTAAAGATATAATTTAATTGTGTCTGGCAATCCGACACTTCGCCCGCATGGGAACTCTACAATTATTTTATATTTTCAGATGATAATTGAATAAACCCTATCCTCACATTTCAGATAATATTTCAATGTCTGCTGTCACTGAATCTCTGTGAGGTAGAGCTTGACTTAAAGCACCTAAAAAGGGGGCCAACTGGACAGAAGGGGTCCGAAAATTCTGTACAAGATATGTGATTACTTTCAAAGTCATGCTGAGAAACGGAGGCGACACTTTTCCGATTGTCGTAATATGTACGACATTCGATCTCTCTTTTGGCATAGCGAGTACAACATGGCTGAAAAGGCAGTACAGTGTCGCTATGGATACCACCCGCGTTCCGGCGACCCTTTCACGACAAAATTAGGCATCTCCATCAATCTTTTCACGACATGAACAGCTTTTATTCGTTCAAGTCACTTAGGAATCCCAAAGAAATATCTTCACGCCGCTGGCGTACATTTAAAAGCGTTTAAACGACCAGGCGACCTGCGTTGAATTTCCTTGAAAATCCCAGGTTTCTGTATTGTTTGGGATTGAATTTCAATATCTTGCTGTAATAATAGGTTGTTGGCCCTAACATTGGCTCGTATTTGGAGTTGCAGGGTTTTAGACATCCGTAAATCACAGTCCCATGCCATCCCGTGCCATCCCTTCGTGCTTCAGTTAATGAATCGTCTGCCCGCCATACGCCTTTTTCATTTCCGAGTGAACGAAAATACAGACGCCATAGATGACATAGAACACCGTCTTTCATTCAAATTCAGTGATTGAAAAATTGTCCAGATCAAATTTCACTCCAAATTAAAACCCTAGGAGACCCAACAGAAGATGGCAATGGTCGTAGGTTTATTGAACGATTACTGTATCTTCGATCATCACATGCGATGTATAATCAACAGACAGCCACACCAAGCATGCATTGCTATTATAACTGTATTCGCGGAGTTTTTGCTACATTCATAATTAGCTGATGTCTGTCTCTTAATATAAACTTCAAATTAAATAGTATTTTCTCCATTAACGACGATCCGAAACTATATATTCTTACAACAGTAATTGATATAACAATCGATGTTAATATATTCTGCAGAAACAATTTGGAAATATTTACCAAACAAGCCGTACAATGCACTAGACTATACTATAGTTGTTGTCCAAGTAGGACATGTTCACAGTTGACGTTTCTATTTGAGCATCGCTTGTGGGGAATATTGATATTATATCGGTTTGTGGACATTTAAGCTAAATACCTATCTGCAGATTCATTGGATTGATGGTTCATACAAATACGTTAAGTACTGATCACACAAATTCTACCTTAAAGGCATACAATCACAGATATTTATGGTTGTTTTGGACTATTTCTTAGATACAACCGCAAAGTACTTGACATCCGTATAATCATGTTTGTACTTCCAAAAACCTTTCCATCGCTGTATGGTAGACGGCACATTCCACTATAATGTACAAACTAGCGGTCGGCATCCTGAATGTGGTTGACTTCATTATACTAATGCCAAGGGAGATAACTCCGCTACTTTCAGTCAATTTCCTATAACATCAGTTGATGCATCAAAGACAAGATAATTAATAGTTCGTCGCTCTAATTCACTAACATATTAAAGTTGTTAACTATCAAGTGTTGGGGAATGGGCACATCATGCAGTAAATAAAAAAAATTGGGTTGTACAAATCAAACGTAAATAGTCTCAGACATAAATTCGTTTGACCATTATCTAGGTCAACCAACTGTGATTGTATGCCTTTAATATACTCAATAACATTACCTAAGGACAAATAACATATTTTAAAAGTTCATATTATTTTCACAACCATGACTATAGAACTTTAGACGTTCAACGAAGAATTTCAACACTACAGACTCTTCAAGAAAAACGGGAGAAAAACGGCTCCAGATTTCTCAAGCTGGCCCTACTGTCGGTGTGTGTAATCGCTTAAGTAGTAATATATATTTTTTAATTATGTAGTATACATTACCATTGTCATGTATATTATTAAGAAACCATCTAAATATACTTCGTTGCAATTTTAACTAACTATACGATTATACTGGTTAATATTCGTAAATGTCAAATGATCTGAACATATTTTCTGTAGCCGCCATTAAACTATTAATCAGTTATGTACTTCAATATACCCGAGTAATTCTTTGCTCATGTTGTCATCGTACAACCTTTACTACAGTAACATTGAAGCTGTATGGCGAATACTCTAGTCACATTGACATTGTACGGTGAATACTATAGTAACAGCGACATTGTACGGTGAATACTTTAGTACAATTGACATTGTACGGCGAATACTCTAGTCACATTGACACTGTACGGTGAATACTATAGTAACATTGACATTGTACGGTGAATACTTTAGTAACATTGACATTGTACGGTGAATACTTTAGTAACATTGACATTGTACGGGGAATATTCTAGTCACGTTGACACTGCACGGTGAATACTATAGTAACATTGACATTGTACGGTGAATAATTTAGTAACACTGACATTGTACGGTGAACACTTTAGTAACATTGACATTGTACGGTGAATCCTGATTACTTTAGTAACATTGACATTGTACGGTGAATACTTTAGTAACATTGACACTGTTCCTATGAAAGGCGCATCGATTATACACCGGTTTCAATTTTTCTGAACAAGTATTTACGCATATGGTTTTACTTCAATTGACCATGGTTATATTACGATGATTACCTTACAGAGAAACAAATACACAGTGTATATGCTAAAGAGAGAATACTAAACTAGTGTCCGTTAGATACCATTTATCTTACAATATCAATGTTGTTTTAAAATTCGTATTAACGAGCGAAAACGAGTCAAATACGTTTGAAAAGAACTAGTTTAGTATTATATTTCTTGCACACCGTTAGAAATTACTTTTAATCGTGAAAATTTAGCTGAATTTGAAGATTTCCAGGCGTATAACTGCAGTGACTTCGGATTGTTGCTATGGTCCGGGAGCAGCCAATCAACAGCCTTAAACAATAGTTATGACACACATTATGTGTGTTACCAAATAAATATCACACAGTGATCTCTTTAGCCGAGGTGTAAGAAAATACCTTCTTTTTGCTGTCGGTACGTTATGATATATCAGGTGCTGGTGTTATTCTGTTGTCTGCCAACAAATCAAATACAGTATGCTATAAAAGAATCCCTAAATTCAACAACGAAACATGTTTACACTAAAGTTTCTCCTTGTTTGCCTCGTCTTGGTGCCTACGGTTATAAGCAGACTTTGTAACATCTGTCCATAGCTTATCACAAGAATCTCTCAATCCTCAAAAGTAAAGTGAATCATACAACATTTATCACTGCGTAGATCACATGCGCAATAAGTAACAAAAAGGCAAGCGGAGCGATGAAGGGAACCTTGAATGCTAATTGAAATCCGGAACCTAATTGTCCACCGTTGTATATAATTATCTCCCCTTGGCAGGAGAAACCTCTTATTATGTCCCCTTTTATTGTACCCCCTTAGGGCTCCGGAGTTGTTGGATTTTGCTTGTGTGGTACATGTCGTCTGTGATGTACTTGTGCCAGGTTCAGTGTCTGTTATTTTCGCAGCGTGTTTGTTAAATGTTGACGTTAATACAATACCACAGGTGATATGAGCGTAAACGGGTTATTTGAGAGATGTTAACGTATCAATTAAATGATTGAGAAATATACCTTTAGCGTTATTCTAACACGCAGTTACTACTGTTAATTAAAATTAGTAATATTTTATCTTCATTTTATTTTGTTCAAAATTATCCGAACAACATGTTACCAAAATATGTATTGTTTTATGACAATGTAGACCAACCAATGTTACCGTTGAGAACGTGCATATGTCATTACAAATATAACAACAAAACATACAGTTTTCAAGGCATAGGTGTCTCATGCAATGTGCATCAAGTCAATACCTGTCATCTGCCAATCAAGAACATCAAATGCTAGTGACTCGTGTCGATTGCACTCGAGAAGGCAAGGGCTATGAAGTACAATACTAATATCGGAAAGTCAAACTGCGACTTTGCATGTCCAACTTACATAATAATACATCCGTGGCGTCTTTTAATTACGAATAAAGTGTGCGTAATCCACTACTACCAAAGCAAGCTTTTAACAGAGATAATTGGTTAGATTTTTTAGTTTTCGTGTACAGTTAAGTATTGGATACACGCCTAATGCACAAACACACGATCACAAAATGCAAGGGCTGAACTAGACACACAGGAAAATGGCATCCTACACATGCAGTCAATAAGACAGCAGTTCGCCTGACCGCACTCACTAGCACGTTGTGTAACGGGATATGTTATCGCTGAACATAATGTGTAGTACAATCGCTTTCATGATCAACCGGTATAATTGCATTTCTCGTAAAAATTAAACGCTTATGACGTGTATTATGAATCCATGTTTCCAATATTAACTGACATTTATTATTGTCATCGGTCTGCTTGCTATTATATGTTTATACCTATATATAAAATTATGTTTGTACTTTTGTTCTAATGAGGTACGTTACTCCTAAATTACATCAATGCAAATCCATTTGGCAAATTTAAAAAGAACAGCCAAAATCAAGTAACATAAGAAGAGGGAACATACTATTGCAATCCGATTATGTTAAAGTCATACAATTAATCCTTCTTGCTCGACAATCAGTGTGGTTATAGTTTCTCGCCGTATGGCATAACCTTACCAGAATAATACAATTGAATAAATGAGCACACAATGAATTCTGCGGGGGAAAATGTATAGAGTAGGTATATTAATTTTATCATTGTGTTTTATTCTCAAGTTTATGATACGTTTTGACAGATATGGATCGACCACGATTGTGAGTACTCCTAGTACTAGTATGTTAGAACAGTGCCCTCTAAACCATATTAAATTAGCATGTGAAAGTTATCAGTTTAACAAAAGTTATACCTACCAAAGGAGAAACAACACTTTCGTGTTTTATTGATATTTGAAGGTAATATCCCGAAGTAAACACTGACATGTGATAACTACTCTAATTTCAGCTAACTCTCTACGAGTTACAACTACTATGGCAAAATGGCCGTGATGCACGACTATCTCAGACAGAAGAACGGCTTGCTTGGAATGCTTTTTGGCCTGATATTACTGACTTGATTTCAGACATTTAACTAGTTGTCAGGAATGTTATAGCCTAACAGCAAATACGTTTTTCTCCCAACGTTATGTCACACTTCCGGTATACATACCACACGAAATGGTCTATGACGTTATCGCACTATATTTAGACGCCATTCTGCAGTAGTTATTTCCCTTGGTACAAGGTCTATATAAGATATGGGGTGAAATGAAATAGGTCTGGCTTTTACCCGGTCGACGGGATCTCGACTTTTCCTGGCATATCTGTTTCATTAAAAGCGGCGAGATTCTATCGAGGACCTTTTTGCCTCCCCTCATCTCTTCAAGCAAATGATTGATGCCTCTGTGAATCCCAACATTTCATCAGATGAGGGGCCCGTTATATTGGGGTCGGCGGCCGTCCTTGACAGCGTGAGATCGCCAGATAGGGTGGTAATACTTTCGGGAAGATTTTCACTCCGTCTCATTTTCCTAGGAGATGACACTATCGCCTAACGACTTGACCCCGTCGCTTCGATGCCTGCTTTGCAAATGAGTGCACTGGCTCAATCAGCCATTACACCTCTGCCGCATTATTGCCCGTTGTCACGGCGGAGGGATACCAATGATACCGCGCGGATGTAGATCGATGCAATTCGGCTTATAATCAAACGACAGAACGAGAGAGAGGGCCCGGCAATAATCGGCGGGCCATCGATGAATGGAAATGGCAAAAAAGCTCATTTAGCTGGGAAATGAGTACGTGGGGCCACATCCGGAAGCTTAACAGTTGAATTAAACGTGGCTGATAAAACCGAACGGCTCAAATCCGGACATTCCACAATCGATGCGCTGGAGAGAGGAATAAACGATTCGGTCGTGATTTAGCCCACTCAATATTAGCCGACGATAAGCTTAAACACAAAACTGTACAATGAAATAAATTCTAAATCGGTTCCACTTGAGCGCAGGTATTAAATTTGATAACATTAACTTTTTTTATATCGAATTACACGTTACTATAGGCCCCTAGATTATAGATTATATCCCTTATGATCTATGCCTAGATGCTGAAAAGGATGGGTTGACAATGACGAAAGCGATATTGGAAAGACTTCAGCTTGTTGATGTCATTGTTCTATACGTTTGTACATGTATAATTATATAAATGATCACTACGTAATTGTAAGTATGGAAAAAAAGTGTTTTAAATTTGTCTTTAATTATTTAGACTTTATTTCAATAAAATACATGTATGTTGAAATCAAATCAAAGTCTGACACCTATACAGAAAATGATATATTTACGAATTAATATTTAGTATGCATTGTAACATCCTCGAAACGCCGACCATTATGACAACACTTAACCTCAGTCAAATAGCCTGTGTTTAGAGGATGCTATTGTAATATGTATCGAACACGGAAGAGATATTAGTGTTTACAGCTTCTGAACGCGGAATTTCTCCAAAACTGGCTATACACAAAGTGATTCATTTGTGTTTGACATCACGATGTATTAGGCTGTCCCCGTTGCTCGTCTCCGGATTCTACACTCCGTTTCTTATGGATAAACATGTTGTAGAACCATACTATATACACACCGCTCGCATTGTTCGCATTAATTGCATGCTTTACATTATTTATATGTGAATGTACATGTAATCCCGACACTTTCCCTTTCACTTCCAGGAATGGCGGGAAAGCAGGACACCCATCAACAGATGGTTCTTCAGATGTTAACATAGCATTAGAAAAATCTGATCGAATAAATTAAGTTTGTTCCAGTGAATTCAGTGCCAATCTATATACTGATATATTATGAAACAATAAAACTGCTGCTATCGTTTCTCGTGGGTTTGTTTCATTTGACACAGACCGGAAACACATCGGTGCAGGTACTGCGGAAGTGAGCAACATATTGGTTAGACTGATCAATCAATCATTTTTGACGTTGAGACATTGACATGGGTATTATCACAGTATTTGAAGTTTCAACACATCGATTTTTCCAATAACATTGTCTTTTAGTCGGAACACTTTAAATCACTCCAACTTAGTTTGCAATGTTTCAGGTAAGATGGATTTATGGATGTTATAAACTATCACCGCTCGACCAGATATTCGCTCGTTTAATGTTTGCATAAATAAGTGCCCAGTTTGTAAAAGAATTTCTAAACAAAGTCCTTCATGAGCTTATTTATTCCTCCTTTTCGTGACTCAATTAGTGATATTAAAATTGAAAAATTCTCATTACTGTACCTAGATTAAATTAATCAGAATAGTTTGTTCGAAAGATTGGGAAATGCTTTGCTAAATACTTTAATCCCCTTTCGACAATAAATAACAGGTCGGATCACTGATCTAAGGCACAGCAAGATGAATGTCTTGACATCGGCAGGAAGACACGGGGGCTAGTCGAGTGCGATCGATTTTTATCTTCGCCGAACCTAGGCCGAGGACACTCGGGTATGTCATAACTGTCCACCACCGACGTTTAGAGTACAATAACCTACACGAATGAATATGGTTGATAATGTATGCTCATGTTAAAGGCATACTCACTGGTAATTACAGCTACGCTCATCGAAATCACTAGAGTAACTAGTGGCCAATGAGGGAAGAATAAGTAGATAGTAGTATTAAATGTAGATGCCATTATAAAGCACTTGTGCAGTTAAATATTGTCAACGATTGTATACGTTTAAGAAATAAATATAGTTAGAGGCAATGAGCTTAATATTAAAATAATAAACAAGTAAACCGAATTCCAAATGTATCTACTACACACGAAATTTATCATTTACATACTGGTAAGTGTCTATAGATATCTCTTTATCTGCAGAATAGGATTCTAGTCACAATTCACGCTGTCGTTCACGATATCATGTCGCCATCAAACCTGCCAATCATACATGGGTGTTCCAGCTGAAATATACACGGGTCATTCGGTGCGTATCGATCAATCACACCAAATCTCATAGTAGTCGTATCTGATACGTTTGTTGTGTCTCGCATAACCGAAAGATTACATCTTTGTTTAACATTACATTTACACTGTGGTTGTGATCACATGTTCAATTCATTTGCAAGGTTACCAACCACCTATATGTGATAACTATAACATTATGAGAATGACGCTTAACACTGTAACCTGATACACTTTTTTTTGGTCGACTCCATAAATACCAGTTTTCATCTTAGTGATAGCAATATTTCAAAAAATAATAATAAATATTTGTATGCATGTACACAACCATGCTGTTTTGACATATATCGTACGATCACGATTAATATATAATTATATTAATTAGGGTCAGAGCCGCTTTCAAGAATCATTCACTTATTTTAGGGCAGGACGAAACCTGCAACATCCACTGCACTGAATGTTGCATTAAACCTGCGAGCAGCTGCTGGTACTGACAGACCAAGGATGATAACTGCATTGCCACTCTACAGGCTGCGCATCCTATCATGATTGCATTAGAACAGTAACTATCGGTAACACTGTTGCCAGGCTCTCGGGACGGGATTTGAACCAGGGTATCGTTTCTCGAAGCTTTCTCATCTACGTAGGCTATTACAAGGCTCTCGTGCACTTACGAGGGCGCTATGGTCTCTTAGAGGATAAGAGAGCTTCGAGAAGCGATACCCAGGGCCTTTTACTGCACTGCCATCCGCCCTAGAAAATATTAATTGATGCGATAATATTAATTGATACGATGATACTAGTAATCAGATTAATTCATGATATTAATTTATAATATTAATTGATACGATATATCAAATAATGCGATAATTAGCTGGGAACTGTTTTAATAAAGCTCTGTATTAATTGTATCCACTACGATGCCACCAGAACTCTAGCTCTTCTTTGTCCCGGTTAATCACTACGAGATTGTATTTTTGGATACGAGAGCATGAACCGATGTGCTTAGACTGTCAATAGTCTCAGAGGATGAAAGTAAATTATTTTAAATAAATTCTACTGATGCATACTATTTAAATATGAAAGGAGCCTCTGAATTTCTTTAACCTCCTGTTCCCCAGAAAATCTAGACTTGCTTTTGTCCGTAGGAGATATTTCGAATAGGAGTATTAGAGAACAGGGTCTGTGAGAGAGACTATGACCGCCCCTATATTCCTCTAGCAGGGTTTCATTCACACGATACGTTTGTGTATTGGGGCGATCTGTTTAATCACCATTTCCTTTCAGTTATCCAAACTAAAAAAGAGTTGGAATAGTTTATTTCTTGATAACCTTTGTTTTTAACTTCAGTTTATGTTATAACTATTGTACCATAGG
>JAUTBQ010146304.1:0-14881 GCA_032361185.1 Lepetodrilus ovalis | reverse complement strand
AGTAGTATTAGTAGTAGTAGTAGTATTAGTAGTAGTAGTAGTAGTAGTAGTAGTAGTAGTAGTAGTAGTAGTAGTAGTAGTATATACATATAAAATAATTGCACAAATGCGCTATCAACATCTATACATGTCATGAATATTTAATATATTTCTAAAAGTAGTTTTGGATAAATGAAATAAAATACAAAGCATGTTTTTTAAATTCTCCATCTGATCTAATATTCGTTCACACTCTACCGACAGCTCGTACATGATACTAAACATCGAATAAAGTTAAAGTGAAGTGGATCACTCTAATGGACAGAGGATGATAGTCCATTGTATTTGTGATTCTTTATGATCAAAATGTAAATAAACACGAAGGTGTAAATTGACAATTATTGAGAACGAAATTATTAACCAAACTCGGACGTAAAGGCAAACTACGATCATTTCAGTACATTACATGAAATTGAATAGATCAGAAAACACGACACCTATTTCAGTTGAAGATCGGCAGGCTGTTCTTTAACAGATAGAGACCTTTGATCTGTGTTATAACAGTATCATTTCTGAAGGCTATGGTTTCATATTATAACGGCAATATTGTTTGATGCGTGGGCACTTTCCCTAATAACGGTGATGGCGTCACCTCCACGAGGGAGCATTTCCTCATTACCGTGCACCGTAATCTTCAATCAGATACATCACAGCGAACTGGATTCCTGCTATTGGCATGCATATAACGCCGACGGAGCAAAAGGACCAGTTTTAGTGCGTTAACACTGCTGGAACTTGGAAGCCCAACGGGAATTTACCGGAACCTTGACATCTGAATGTACCACCCACATATATTCTACTTCTATTCTGAGTAATGGATTCCTTTAGACAATTCCTTTATACTACAGATATCCATCGTTACTGACAACATAATAACGACATTACTGAGTTTCCTAGACGATTAGATCGGTCCCTGTTGCCTGGAAATGGCTAGTCCTAATAAGGTTACCATATCCGAAATAACACGAGAGATAAAAACTCATTACTGATTACGACACAAATGAGAATAAAAGAAATTGCGGCGCATGGAAGTCAACGCATTGTTGTAAACGAAATCCTGTACGTCTTCGCTCGCATGACCTTGACCTTAACCGGTAGCCTCTATATGACATTCCGGAAACTGGTCGCTCGACTGCTTGACCCGGAAATGCTGATAGCCCGAACTGGCGACTGTGGGCTGTATGGAACAGAATTGGTAAATGTGGATCCGATGTCCTCAACACATTATGACCTAATTGTCTGTCAACGTACTTCAAAGACGTGTGGGTACAATTATGTTCAGTGTTACATTGTCCGGGAAATCGGTTTTTGAGAAGACATTGGGTGTTCTTGTTTATTGAAGATTAGTTCTTTCATTTAATAGTATGAACTCGTGACCTTCATGTCACCGCTATGAGCATACCTAGTGTGGTTTGGCGGTATATCCATGGAAATCTAGAAAGTGACTTTAAACCCCAAATTAAAAAAAATAAAATAAAAACAATGGAAATTACGATGAATACGATGAAAACGACATGCCTAATTTGGTAGTACATGTAGCAATGCAACACATATCAACGGGGATGGTAAGATCAGTATTTGTATTAGGTAAAAGTAATCCAGTAACTTTCTATAGACATTATAGTACAGCAAATAACATATATGTATAAGACACTTAAATACCGATATTTGAATTTATGAGCATTTGGGCGTCTTGAGGTTTGGGCGGATATCGTTAATTTTCATGCGAGTGCAAATCAACAAGAAAGAAAAACCGGCCTACGAACAGTAATGATGAGATGATAATTGGCCTGATAATAGACATCAAAGACATATGAAGACGAGCAGGCAGTGTGCATTCATTGACTGTAGACACTGATCCCTGTGCTCGTAGATCTGTTAGTAGGCTTTGCATCTGTTACTTCATTAATAAATAATAGCGGCAAATGTAATTACTTGCACGGCTGAGAGTAATCAAACTAGATGACGTCATTACGAGAATGGTATTCCGTGCAACACTAGCTCACTGTACAGGTTTCATGGACACGGTATGTGTACCTTATAGTATAAATATACTCCGCTAGAGCAGTAGAAATTAAACTTTACAGATGATTGTCCCTACACATGTGGAAGTTATGACGTTGATGAATATCTGTGTTACATAAACATGTTAAAGATGCACTATATGTCTTACCCTCTGAGAAACTACGAATATGCTTGATGGCATTAATATTGTGGTCTACGTATTATAAGATGCACACACGTAACTAGTATAGTTTACAATGAAAGTCAATCAATGAGAAACGCATATAGTGTATAGCATATATTAATGCAATACTGATTGCTATTCTACCTGAACTGTTCGTCGCTAGCATTATATGACAGTTGGTATTGCCACTCATGAAGCTGCTACATGTTTCTGTGGTTTTTACATAGTAACCAAACTCTATACCGTGAAGTTGCTCGTTGTCGATATTCCTAAATGTCGTCAAGTTCGACCTCCAATATAAATGTGATGCCTCCATTTCCCTAGCTAGAGGCATCCTGTCTAACCATTCCAGGTGTATCGACTTTACCTTTGCTCTTTCGCGAGTTAATTTTATCTTTCGGGAGCTACTAAAGAAGTATAGTTAACACTAAGTAAGTGCTCGCCTTTAGCCGGGAGTTCTGCAAACCCCACATTTCATACCGGATCTCATTAATACAACCCCCGTCTCTTCTTTTAGCTCCTTTGAAAATATCGAACAATGTTTCAGAGTAATGAAACAGGCAGTATCATTCATGATCAAAGGGTCGTTATGCATCAAACATGGCCAAGGTTTTGACTGGCGTCCAGCACAATCTCTAGCAGACACATACAGATGACGATGAGAACACTATAGCACAGATGTGTAGATGGTCGCTGACGTGCTATTAGACAGTGACCTATGGCTGTCATGATATTGAATTGTGTACGCGGGACATTCGATTACCTCCACCCCAAGGGCTGCGTCGCATGATAGACTGTAAACCAGTTTTACACTGTTCTCCTCGGGGAAGAGGTGTGTCCACACTGAGAAGCAACATGAAGCACTATGTCCATATCCTGGAAAGGGGGCAGTTCGCCGCCTCCGCCTCCTGGGAGATATTGAAGATATCCCGAGGGAACACATGCCGTTGAGGAGACTGTCCATCACTTTCCCAGACAGCGCTATGTGGCGATCAATGGTTTAACTTTCTCCATGTTGCAGGAGACCGGAGCTGACCTAAAGAGCAGTGCGTGTGGTCAATCCAGCAGGGGTAGTGTTAAACAAGAGCATCTCCAACCACCACAGAGAGAGAGAGAAGGGGGGGGAGATATATAGGGTGCGGGGAGGGGGGAGAGAGAGAATGAGAGCATCAGATGTTCCTCATCAAACTATTGTGTATGCAAACAGCGGCGAGATCACCTCAAAAAACAATGCTGGCTATACGGCAAACAATGATTTACTGTCACGTCATAGTTCAATGCAATCGATGAGATGCTGGGAATTCAACCTGGATGGTACTTCTGTACTGCTTATGACTCTTACATGCTATTGCTATCACGTAACTGCTGTCAATGGGGGGTTAGTTCACAGTAGTCAATGGTGCGACGTAACATGTTAGAAGTATTGGTGCTACTCAGAGCGTAGGATCTCAAAGGATTTACTGGGGCGTGACTACCCTATTCTCCAGAGTCATCTCTGTAGTTCCTGATGCTGTAGAGTCTGTGGAGCCATGGACATTATTAACATGCTCATACACAAGTTGCTACTCTGCTGCTTTTACATTAATATTTAATAATCAGATTAAGGCATTTCGTTTAGACTTAATTGAAAGTTGTAAATGCACGGCTTGTGCCCTAAGCTATCGATGTGTAGTGTCATTTCCCATATGTTCCGCGTGCAAACATGAACATTGTAGAATTGTTGGTATTGAAAGGCAAGTAGTAGTTACGTTTGTGGTAAATATCTACTGCAGATAGATGCCAATTTAATTTAGAATGAAACCTAAAGAATGCTTTCTCATATCATGGGCATATATCAATAAGCTTATCGATAGGCTTCCAAAACTTGGCTTCTCATATAGAAAGACAAGTAATTAATATAACAGCGCTTACAATGCGTCTATATGAACATACGATCTCAAGATGGAATCCCTCCACCAAGCACCATATAATCCTCTCCGCCACCCCCACCCCCCCAGCCCCCACCCCCACCCCCGACTGCATTTCCCACATGCCTATAAAATGGTAATAACAACATGTTTTGATGCAGTAATTTGAAATTAATATGATATTAATAATATGGTCATCAGCACGGGCAATAATGTACATGCAATAAACCATCCAATCTTCAAAACACATTTATCATGGATATTTGCTAACAAGGAAGCAAAGAATCCAATTAAGCAACCTTGTACAGTTCGTGCAGCCTTGCTTAACTAGGACTTGAACTCTTGAACGCTGTGTGTCATGCACATACACTTGGCCATCCAGCATATACACTGCATGCCTCCTTTGATGAAGGCCGTGAGATACAAGTTTGACTATAATGATGATAATTGAGCCATCTGCGCTGGTCCCCACAGCACTGAACTAATGGCCGTGCGTACTAGGTCTGGGAGTTCTTGAATCTTGGCTATACCTTGGTGCCTTCAAGTGTCATTCCGCAATGTAGATAAACATAGCTGCCGCAATGGTATAGTTGTCAATGTACTGGTATGCATTGCATTTATTAATTATATGTATGTTCTTAATAATGTGACTCATGAGAAAAATGAACTGTCAACTGAATTCCATTACGATTTGTATCAGCATAAATGACGCAATATGAGGAACGAATACAAACACCCTTAGATACATATGCATTGCATGTCCTCTGGTATCAAGAGTTGATCAACAGTATCAATTCTAGATGCATGACATATGCCTGTGTACGCATTATGAATATGGTTCATGCGTATGTATGCATTAAACCAGTTATGCATATCTTCTGCTGAGGTAACATTATCGTGCTTTGTACTGTATAGTATTTCATAGTTAAGACATCAATGAATCTAAACTATGTATGCTACAATGGAACACGTACGTCTCGATGTTGTGCTATACTCAACAACATTAATTAAGGGGCAGTAGCCTTTTAGTACATAGTAGTTTTGGTTTATAGTAATTTAACGAAGCTGAATGTCCAAACATCTACAGGCTCCCAGAACTCTTGAAGGACTTCCAGAAGCTTCTGAAGAAGATTGACATCAAATTTCTCAAGCTGAGTTTTGAAACTTGGTAGAAAGATTTCCCTTAATTTACTTTGCTGAGTCTACTGTATATATGTCCAATGGGTGTGTATGCAAATATGAAGCAGTATTACATGTATATTATATGCATCTTCACATTAAGTAGCACTGTTGTACTTTTACTGGTATTTTGCATGCATATAAATATGACATGATTAATGCTGACTACGCATGCTTCAATGGAGCACTAGATCTCATGAGCCTATGTGTAATTACAGAAATTCTGCCAACTTACATAATTGACATAATCGTCAAAGTTTGCATTTTCCAAATGACCATAAGACACACATACACGTCTCGTTCTTTTTTTAACTGGAAGGAGGTTACGGTTATCGTTCACGGTTATCGTCTGTGGCTTCCAAACGTCATGGCATTCTCGTAGTCAGCCATTTCAACGCACCAATCGATGCGCACAGATATACATTATTTAGACATGAAGATCGGTTGACCAACTCACATTAACTATGTAAATAAAACAAACACATGGCGTGACGTGTCAATGGCGGTTTCTGTTGTAATGGCGGAAGCTGCTCTTACTAAATGTTATTTCAATCCACCTTTTTGTAATACCGCATACTAGTGTTTTACAATAGGAAGAGACGCTGCCTGTTGACAGGAATGCAAGTAATGTGTTATCAGCCATGATGGTTCCGCAATTTAGATAACCCTATATGCCACAATGCTAAACTGAATTCCATTACGGAATTGTGTCTGTAGAAATTATGCAATAGGAGGAGTAAATACAAATTACCTTTATATCCATGTGCATTGCAGGGCATTTACTATGAATAATTAAAATGTAATAGTATTTGTTTGTTTGTTTGAAGGTCGATACGTATTGTCAGCTTTGTGTGGCTTGTCAATGAATGGATACTATTCGTTATTTGTTCCAGAAATACTTGAGAGTCAGAAACATAAATCTAGCAGAAGATAACATATTTTGCATTATATACATATCTGAAATAATAGAACTATACCAAATGACTGTTGGAGGATATGTCTTACAAATAAATATACGTGAATTAAATACGTTAGACATCTTCTAAAGCATACTTTCACATCTATATGTATTTAATAGCGTAATGTTATCACGAAACAAGAAAAGTAAATACGACCGAGGAAATACAGCTTCACCACAACAAAAAGCAGAACAGTTGTGTGATATTTAGACTGGGGTATTCTCTATATAGAGTCTTACGTTAACACATTAGTTCTCGTAAATTTGCACAATCTATGCGAATAGTATCAGTACCCGCAGTAACTGCTATCACGATTCTATTAATAATACTACATAGCTTTGTTCCCACGTCGACGTACGGATCAAAGACACGCATTTTCATTATAGCAGAGTAGTATACATGTACTGCATCGTTGACAACACCATAAAGTTCACTACAACAAAGCAGATGGAAATGCTATGATCGTGGACATGCATAGTGAACGATAGCTGCACATACATCACGGCTGTCATGAACTCAATTATCGTTCACTTTGAGTTTTCCGGCGAACTGGCATGCCATTATACGGTGATACATAGATCCTAATTTATTTGGTTCATAATCCATCGCTTATTATACGCAGTAATGCAAATCGGCGTAGGATAATTATGTCTTTTGCTTCCCCTCAATTGGAATACCGTACAAAGTTCTTGGTTTCAAACGGGTGTCGTGTATCCGTTAACTGAATACGCATGAAATTACTTGAAACTAGTACACAGTCAGTTATGCCATGTGAATGTGAATGTGCACTTGCTGAAGCCGAAATACATCTAATTATATAAGGTGGACGCTTCTAGTACATTGGCATAATATGTTCTTGAGACTTCGACCAAATATTTTAAATCCAATTAATGCAACATATGCTAGTTCTCAACCACTGGTGGCATATGGTAGCGACCGCATAGCCTACAGATGATATATTTATTGGTCAAGGATTCCGTTATACGCCCCGATGTCCTAATTGAATTTGGATCCATATGGGCGTTACTTGTACCTGCATTGCAATTTACATCATGCCATTCGTGATCACATGTCATTCGCGTTAAGCAACATATTCGCCATGATGATATTAATTAATCGTTAGATGATCATATCAATTTAGTGGTCTTTGGATGATCATATTAATTAATCCTTACGCGTTCGGTTGCTGTTTCATGAACGCCAAGGTTCCAAATGGTGTTCATTATACACCAATATAGTCGAAGCCTTCCTTAGAACTGCGAATGACAGAAACCTGCCATATGGACGTTTTAATATTTGCTAAACGTGTCCATTGCATTGGTATTAGGACTAGGAGGGCAACTCATTGCCTTTTCCAAATAGCCAAAGACCAATGAACCAACGTATGGATTTAATTATGTAACTGTAGAAGCTGGAGCAATGCGATCGATCAATCAGACGTTTAAGTGCTACGTTATCGATGTGACAAATCGGGCGAAGAAAGCATCAGTGGACAAGAGGATATTACATATTAACACTTTGCGGGTCATATTTAATGACCGATCATCTCGGCATAACAGTATGCCAAGTGAGTGGGAGGTTATTAGAAGCGATGGTAAATCCGTCATTGGGTTATAACGCACGATCGTATATACATATCTAGGGCAAGGAACTGGCTGCCAGCGATGTATACAAGCCGCCGAGAGGAGCCCATTGACACGCATCTATAGTCAGAAACGCAGCGAGTTCGAGGTGCTTCTCGACGTATTGGTGTGTTTAGGTTAATCCATTAACAACTAAAGTCCGAGTATTTTAAGGGTTGAATTCATGAGGCGACGAGTCGGAATGGGTATGAGGACAAGGGAAGGGGGTAGTTGAACGTGGTGACCATACCCTTCTAAATATGAAAACAAATCTGGATAAATATGAAATGGCAATTGATGCTTATCAAATTAAAAATTAATTTAATACGGTTTAGTTTATTAAATCACATTTCCGTTATGCTGTTGTTATACTTCTATGTATTTCTAGTTCATACATCATTGGTTTGGAATTAAACTGTCGATATTCCAAATTAATCTAGAACCCAGCAAGCAATATCTGTTCAGTGTGAATGACTACTGCCAATTCCTTGATCAACAGACATCTTCAGAAGAAAGCCAGGCACCGTGACATCTGGAGATAGCACATAGCAACATGCATGGTGCCCCTTCCAGCATGGAACTGGCACTACGGCATAGGAATAGGCTAATGCTAAAACAGCTATCAAAATCTCACCTTAGAGGATCCCCCTTGGAACATGAGACCAAATACAAGGCACTTGATTTCACCACGATTGTCCCCGTCGTCCTGCGAGCTCTATATATCCATCAAATCAGCACTATGTGTATAGTTTGAGCTACGCCTAGTACTCGCTGCACGGTACTTCCCGAGCCATCGTTCGCGCCACTACAACGCTAGCCATCGGGGAATACGAAACAGAAAAATCAATGGGATTAGAACAACAAGTGAGACTGAATGCTCGGGAAGGGCTGGTCGTATATTTATGGAGATGGAGGAAAGGTGTGTTTTGAATTGTTTACGGTATTCCGACGACGTAATGGATTCGGAATAAAACGTGTGCAAACAGTGAGGGTTCCCTCTGGAATCAGCGGAAGGGAAAACGATGACGGGTTTAAAACCGGAAGTAGCGTGCTAACGTGTTGTATAACCATATTTTGCATGATACGCTTTTACTTGGTTAAACATAGGACCAGTCTCTTAAAATTGGGGCATGCTTTTGAAACTAACACACGTTGTAGAAAACGTAAATACGTTTCGGATTAACTTAAGATTACTCCTGGGAATTTAAGAAACAGATGCAATTTTGGATTCCTTGGTGCATGTGATTTGCCATAATGGTCATAGTAACTTAATAATATAGGGTAACGCATATACCAGAACAAGGAAGGGTATCAGCATTGCCGTCACGTCAAACATTTGGCTTACATTTTTCGGTTTTGGAGATGGATTTGGAATTCGTCATCAAAGGAATGGCCATTTGACTGAACTATAATACATCATACCATATCAATAGCAATAACAAACACCCCCTGACCAACGGTCCTTGGACCTTGCACACCAGAAGCCAATTTCGCGGCTACAAGCTTGGCGATTTACGTTCTGTGATAGAATCTTATTCCTAAATGCTTGCACACTAATTCGCAACGACAAATTTCAATAGAAAACGTTTGTTTTCGCCGCCGATTGACGCGGCGATAAATCACTCGTCTCTGGTGTGTGATGACCATAAGACATATATTTGTAGAGCTGGCGCAGAGAGTAGCGAACGTTTTTGAGAACAAACGCATTGAACTCAAGGTTTTATTTAAAATTCCGATGTAAGATTTGAGCATAAGCATGCACTCGTAATTAATACATTCGTAATCTCTGAGCCTGATTTGGTACGATACACGTTCTTCATGTAGGAAAGACATTTCTATCATACATTTTTCGTATTTAACGGTTTTACTAATATAAATGATTGCGATGGACATAACGTTGTTTTATCATTGTAGGTGTTGTTGTCGTTAACCTCGTTGTTGTTGTTGTTGTTATTAATTATGTTGCTGTTGGGATATCACATTTTCAGAACTGCTTCAAAACGTATCCCAAAAGTATTGCGTTTATTCGTTGATGAACAAAATGTTTGTCGACCACACCCACTAAATATCCGTTGGAAATATTATTGGAAGTTAATTAAAAACGTTTTTATTTTAATGCTAGACTATTAAATGTATGTCATCTCCAACGATTTGTTATGTAATTAATTTATTAGGATTGACTCTAATTTTTTACAGGTATGAACGTAAAAACAGATGTACAAACATTTGTATGAACCGCTTCGAGGATGTTTGCTATTGCTGACAGTCAAATGTACCTGTATACGATCCATGCTAAAAATTGGAAGAATTGCCATCTTCGATCAAAAGAAACCTTGAATGCTGAAATTGTTTTTGGTTTACGTCAGAGGGGGAATATTCCGCCTATAATATAAATGACGATGGGTTAAAAGATAATATAGCTTGAAAAGCATGCCCTAAATTGATTAGAACTGAAGTCTATACTATGATACATGGACAATTGATTAAATGGAAGGTAAAATCTATTTATATTAAAACTTATCATAAACCAATTTCATTTACGAATGTTAAAATGATATTCCCAGGCATATGGGTGAATACATGTTTAAGTTTATTGCGCGGAGTAAAATTCGGCATGTTGAGTTGGAAAAGCATTCGTAGACAAGCATGGAATGATAAAAATAGCCTCCTATTGTAATTCCTTCTTCGAGTTCTTAGGCTTAGCGGAAGCTCAGCGACCTCAACAACACCACACTAGCACATGATGTGACCCTATATAACAAAGGCTATGTCTAATCAAGGTCGCTGTACTGCCATCATGGACATAGACCAAGTACTTAGAAGAAATATCGTATACTTGCAACGTTAAATGCTTAATCTTTCATGCATTTCAAGTAGAAATATGTCGGCACTTTATAATGAATAACATTTCCGACTGATACATGTAAAGGGAAGTAAGTCATGCCTGGGACATTTCCGGTGATAGATTACCGGTGACACCTAATCGGAGATATATCATTTAGACACGTCCTGGTCAAGGTGGTGTTTGATGGAAATCGATACGGCATGGCTTGAAACTTGAACTATGGCTTTGATTAAATTAGTTCAATGAACGCAAATGACAAAAAAATATATATGGACCATATTTCGTGAACATTATATATAGCACAGTTGTCAGTGCAGCTAGCGACGGTTGCGTAGCGCATTTAGATGTTTGACCAGTTTATCTCAATGGACTTTGTCTCGTACGGTCCCTATCATAATTATGTTGTTTTTATATTGATATTGTAGAAATGTTACTTTTTTTGTCAATGGGCTTTAGTGTCGCTTTCTAGAATATTTCACTAACATCACGACTTGTCAATTTAGAGTAGGAGGAAACCCGCGACATCCGTAGCGCTGAATGTTGTAGTAAACCTGCGAACACTTGATGGTACTGACAGACAAGGATGATAACTATTAGTCTGAATGCTAATTGGGATTTCAAAACTATGTTATTATGTTCCTGAAAAAAAATACATACTTTATTTCTTGAAGACTCCCTGTCCCCGAGATTACGAAGCTTTTTGGAGTACATCTTTATGGTCAACTCAAAGTTCTGTTCACAAATCCCTATGTAAAATGTGAGCTTGATCATGAAATATTTGTAGTACTCGAAATGTTTCCCAATCTTTCGGCCGAGTTCCATTACATTACGCACGAGCTGCCCATACAGGTTTACAATGTAGGTGTGGTCACATATTCACCAGTTAGCGAACTTCCGGAACATTCAGGAAGTGCAAAATAAGCGCAGCCTTAGGCGGCATAAAACATTGTATAAACGTCGGCGAAGTAATCCTTAGTAATATTTGTTTTATTCCGATGTCTGTACGCTGAGGATTCTTTGTCGAAGCTATCATATCTACTATGAGTTCATATCGCTGTCGTAAGTATCCACTTGTCATGTATTAGAGATCGCTACAAGAGAGTATTATCTGGTAGTGGGTACGAGAACGTCGAGAACCGATGCCTTGGTGTCGTCTATATATAACGTAATATAATTTATATTCTTTTCCAAATGACAAGGGTTCCAATACAGTTTAATTACAATCTTAATGTATATCACTATTCTGTTACTGTATGGAAGGTGCATGCATATTGTCAATGTGTTGTTGTTCGGCCACTTCTTGCTGTCAAAATTGTTTTGTTGATTATCACTGCTTCTCTTTCATTGTATTTTGCAAGAGGGATACACGCTTTTCAATTAAAAACAATATATAATTACCGGTTCTAGTAATTGGACCTTCCTATACATCTGGATATAAAGGTAATGGAAATTGAAAGAATAGCTGAGCACCTGCAGCCTCTCGAATTAAGCATAAGTATAATGATGAATGAAAGTGGAAAGAACCTGTTATATGCATGCCTGTTTATCCTATCAATTCGCTATTTCGATACCATAATGTGTGGGGCACACAACTACAGAGTGTTCATTGAACGTATTAATTACATGTAAATCAAAATGAAATTATCTTATAATTCTAAATTGCAAATATAAAACGCAACCACCTCTTAAGAATCAATAGCCCTTCTGACACGTGTGTATGCCAATGTCGCTTTAAATGAACGGAACACTGAATGCAGGATAGAGTTACTGCCCCTTTTGTCACATCGATCTCAATTTCCGTCCCTACGGTTAAGAAGAACCAAATGCCTTTGGCATTACATCCGATGATGATGTAATACCGTCTTTACTTTTGAATTCCTCTTAATTAAATAAAGTACCACTTTCAGCCGAGATGTGCAATTCCTTAATACTGTGCGGCTGATTTGGTCGATAGGCATTGGAAGAAAACCACGGTCTACTATTTCATTACAGGCATTTGAAATAGTAGTCTACCTCAAATCTACAGGGAATTAACAACTGTATCCGGATGTTTGTTTTAAAGAAGCAATAGGAATACTATTTATTTTCTATTTTAATGGTTTAATTACCTTAATGGTTTAATGACGTTTATTACTGGAAACCCACAACAGTGACATCCATCATTTTGAAGTCTACCCAGCTATCAGGTTAGTACTATGAATAGCCCATGTGGAAACCAGAATTGTATGATACATAGTTGTATTAAAGGCATACTATCACGGATTGTTGACCTATTTAACAAACAAACGAATTTCTATCCGAGGCTACTTGCTCTTGATGTGTCTACCCACAAGTTCTTATTCCTCCAAACTCGGTAGACAACAAAATAAATAATCATATTATATGAATTACGGTTACCGACCAATAATATTGTCTTTGATGCATTAACTGATCTATTAAGGAATTCTAAGAAAAAGTATTCGTATCATCACCTTGAGTTATGTCCCTTCGCATTGATACATTGAATCAAAACGAAATGCGATCACTGCTAATTCAATACACTCGATTCAGACTATCGTTGGGTTGCATTGATAGTTTGTCTACTATGCAGCGGTGGAAAGGTTTTTGGAAGTAAAACCATGATTGTATGTATGTGAAGTGAATGTACTTTGCAGTGTACCTAAGAAATAGTCAAGAAAATAACCATAACTATCTGTAATAGAACTATCCTGCTAATAGAAGTGGCTTTTGATAAGATGAGTTTTAAGTTTTACCTTGAATGATCGAATAGATGGAGCCTTTAGGTAATGTTGTGCTTCCGCTCAGCATGCATACACTTTTTACGAATCGATTACCTTGAATTACCTTGAATTACCTCCGAATAATGTTCAGATTAATACCGATTTTATCTCCGCTTCTATGGCCGTTTACAACTGGATTGATTCGTGTATTTTCTTTAGACATTGCTCAGTTCGTAAGGCATTTTACGTTTGTTTGTTATTTTATGAATGCAAGCAACGCTCGTAAAATATCACAATGATCGCTGTACAACAATATGTTAAATACAAAATCCGAATAATATCAACTATATGTCCCTCGTGAAATAATGTTATTGCTCGAGCTTTAGCGAGTGTAAATACATTTATTTCACGAGGGACATAAAGTTGATACTAAATAGAACATCGTGTAATATCCTAGGTAGTAGCCAATCTAAAATAATGTTTACAATGATCTTTATAACCGGCTGACCTAACTGGCGTTTCAACCCATGAGAATGCTAGATACCAATACGTAACGGGCGGTACATATAAGTTTGTTACGTCATAGTTTGAAATAACACGCTGGGGTAATACATGCCCATCCGATATCGTATCTCCATATAGATATACACGTATACAAATAACCATCAGATCATGGGTACCCAGTAGGATGAGAGAAAATGCTGTTTTCGTAGTCTATGAAATGGTGTGGATTAACTAAGAGTGCGCACTGATTCACTCACCAGAATAAGAATTAATATGTAACCACATCATAAACATGCTTTCGAGCATGGACATGTCTCGCTATTATTAATATTCACGTTATTGATCCGAAGGTTCAGTGTAATGTCTTACGGTATCGACCATTGATTTAATGGTGGGGGAGGTGATGGAAGTCCCCTTCAGACGTGTGCATGTTACAGTAAGATCCATTCGATGTATGCGAACCGTGTAATTAAATATAGTCCATATTAAGTAACACAACACGTTATCCAACACTATCTCGACATCTCATAGTCAATCCCTGAAATAACGATGATATTATATGAGATCTGTCCCGTTTTAGAAACAACGGGTTATGGCTTAAACTATGCTATGAAACCATCCACTAATTAAGTAGACATACGTGTATATACAGGTAATATTAACATTGCAAGTTTACCAGCAATTAATGTCTATATAGATTCCAACTTCCAAAATATGTCATGTATATCACGGCGTGTCTCTTTATGCAGAAACAAACCTATACCATCCATAGTGAGCACCGAGACTAAAGATGATAGTTTTTATTTTATTTTTGCAATGGGGTTTAGAGTCGCTTTCTAGAATCTTCCACTAACATCACGAATTGTCAGTTTAGGGCAGGAGGAAACCCTCAACATCCGTAGCGGTGAATATTGCAGT
>JAUTBQ010146293.1:1388-14881 GCA_032361185.1 Lepetodrilus ovalis | reverse complement strand
GTGTGTGTGTGTGTGTGTGTGTGTGTGTGAGTGTGTGTGTGTGTGTGTGTGTGTGTGTGTGTGTGTGTGTGTGTGTGCATGCACGCATGTGTACTTGTGTACGTGTGAGTATGTATGTGTCTGTGTGCCTGTGTATTTGCTAAATGCAAATTTGTATGAATGCACGTGTGTGAATATTATATACGTTTCTACTTGGAAATGTCAACAATGATAATAAATTTAATGAAGATCACGATCAAGTTAATAGTAAATGCAGATTAATGAGCATAATGAAAACACATTAACAAAACACTCAACACCTTCTCAGAGTGTCAACAGACACCTGCATCCTAAGCCTGCCACCGAAACTAAAACCGTTTCCGATTCAGAGAATCGCCTTCTTAACACTCGACCCTCCGGCAGTGTCTGTCGCATATATAAATCTTTTGCCGCATTTTGTGGTCCGAGGCTTATGGGAAATTGAGTTTCTCAGTCCCCAGCGAGTAAAATTGACATCCGTCACGTGACTTCCCCATCTGTGAGAGTGATCAGAAATATACCCTGCGGAATCATTCTCCTGGCTATCAGAACCAGTGGGTGAGAAGGTGGCCTCACTTCAGAATAAACCTCCTACGTTGGTTGCTTTCCTGTTTTTCCCAGATGTATATAGCTGTCCACTTATGCTAAATTCTGAGCCGTTTAGAAAGCAATTATGAATGAATTTTCGATTCGGTGTCGACGGTTCATGTATATTTCACATCGCAATCTGTACGAACTATCATCTCCCGATCTACGAGGTGGCTGGGTTGGCTTTTTTCATCAGTCCCTTGGTACCCCTCGAAGATATCGCTGTGATAAAGCACCTGTCTGCTGTTTTGACGCCTTTGCGCGAACGCATACGTCAATTTCATCATGGGTAGTGAATATGGAAATGTGTGTGTGCCCCCCCACCCCTCTTTCTGCATGTTGAGATGCATGTCCTTTCTGGTTCTATCTATATGATAAACAGACATGCCGTGCATATCGCAGAATATCACGTATACTGCACTTAAAGTAGTACCCCCAAGTAACGAGAACAGCATGTGTATGGAAATACAATGGAAACATATAAGTGAAATAGATATCTATGAAATTTATTACTGAAATTTACTTGTTGTATATTATGGTGGAAAAATAAGAGTGAAATATACAAGTAAAAAAAGGGAAGTGAAATATACAAGTGAAATATACAAAATACTGCATATGAATGAAATGTATGAGAAAAATTCACAAAATACTGAATATGAGTGGTTAAATGTATGAGTGAAATACATGTATACAAAATACTGTATTTTTTGCTGTTCAAATTAATAGATCAATTACGGTACAAGTGAAATATACAAAATACGATCTGATGAAAATGTACGAGTGATATTTAGAAAATGCTGTATATGAGGAAATGTACAAGTGAAAGGCTTGTGTTAATATCACCAGACCATCAATCATCATGTATGCCTAACCACAGCAAATGTCAATGAGCAGCATATCTAGTCCATGAAGTCAACGACAGTAAATTCTCCTGAGTTCACATGGCTCGTTACCTTAGAATGTTAATGCGCGCAACTTAATATGAATATTTCCAAATGTTCCTAAAATTGGCTGGTTAATCTTTTAGTGATTAAAGTAAAATCCTTTCTGACTGAACTCTGTCATACACCTGGACAGGTAACTTATGTCTCTGGACCCCCACCACCCTGTTAATCCTCACCCCCTACCCCTTCAACCTCTACGCCCCATCACCCCCTAGACAGCAAATCCTGGGGCATTCCCGATGTAACTCCCAATATCCATGCTACACTGCTGTTGATTTCACTCAAACCAATTTTCTTCACTTTAGGCTTAAGACAGCTAGATTATACAACCCCCTCCCCTCCCCTCCCTCAACTCATCCCACCACCCCCTTCTCCCCAATCCCCCACCCCCATAGTTAAACATTGTCTCTCTCAACTAATACCGAACAAATATTGGCCTCTGATGCCCACAAACTGGTCATCTCATAGCCAGAGACATAATACAGGACAACGAGAACGTTTGTTCAAACTTAACTCCAGCAGTTAAAGAGTCCCCCCTCCCACTGGAACCTTTCTTATTATCCCCCTGTACCGTGTGTGTCTTCTCAAAATGTTCCCTGTGACAAAACATGACCAGATCTTAAAAATCTTGTCACCTGATCTTTAAAAATGTCGTCATTGATTTTGAATGTATCCCCATGTTGCCCGGGCTACAGACACAGAGTTAAAACTGTTGAGTATGTTTAAGACATAACTGGAATCATTTATCACCATCTGGGTGACAGCGTCGGCAATTATCGGATTCGAAAACAGACAAAACGGGAGAGATCAAAAGAAATTATTGCATCTCGGAATACATTTCATAATGCGCCTTTGTTCTAGGGTATTATTTAATTAAATCGCGAAAGTAAAGAATTCTGTTAAACCGAAAAATAACTGGGAGTTACTTGGGAAATTGAACATGAATATGAAATTGACGATGGATAATCGTCTATGTCGATGTCTGACTGACAGGTGTAATGGACAGGTTCTCAGTGCTCAGTGCAGCATGACTTGTGAAATAGACCAGCTACAATTTGTACTGGTTCGCATTCCATAGGCCATACTAACTATGTAAATCAACATTGACAAATTTCATTTAACAATAAACTCTGCCATATATATAATTGCTTACCCAACTGTATAAATTTACGACAAATATCACCGCCACTGCATTGAATAACATAATTTTAATGTATCCAAATGATCTAATTACCATTCAAAAAAAGCTATTGCTTATCCAATAAGCCCATCATTACATCAAATATTGCCAAAGCGAAATAGACGAGACCATTAGCCGACGTGATGCTTACTGAAATCGACGAGCGTCAATTTGCTCTTTGGATATAGCTGTGCCTAGTCCAGTGATGTGACTTTGCAATGTTTATTGCGAGGGTGAAAAAAAGGGGGAAAGTAATGGTCTTGCTCTAGGCTGTACCAGGCAAGACCGAGGCCTAAGATAGCCTTGTCCTGCCTTGTCCTGCCATATCCACAGCCGTATCCACAGCCGTATCCACAGCCAAGTGCATGCTGCGTCTATCTGTGCAATCTACAGGGGAAATTTGCACATGTCTCTGTGCAAATAGGAACGGTGGGCTTCAAGCATCCTGCGCTCCATGTTTGCACGCAGAGAGGCTGATGGCGAGACTCGGATAGCCAAACGACCAGGGAATGCTGTAAATTTTTCAACGATTTGGCGTTTTGTCGAAAAGCTCAAGAAAAAAGTTTGTGCTAGAATACGAGAGCAATAGGTCAAAATGCTTGCTATGTTGTTCTGCATCCGGGGTCATTTTCCGGTTTTAACTCTTGTCAGATCAAAAATTCATCAATGAATAGCATGAAACTGTAGCAGAACATGTGAAACTGATACCATTAGTTACCTTGGTATTATGAAACCAATGTCAAGGTCTTAGTTGGGACATGTACCTTTATACATAACTTTACAGGCCAAAATGCTAACACAGTGTTTAAATGATACACCACAGAGAGAGAGAGAGAAAAATCTAGTGCTCCTCCAAATGAAACTCAACAAGTAGTTTCCTATGCCGGCTATTAGATAAAAATCGGAAAATCCAATATGAGGCTCCATAAAATGTCAATGAAAATAAACCAGATGAAGTTGGATTTACCAAGGTAAAAAATTCTCGGAACATTTGTTTCATGTTTAGACCACCAGGGAACCGCGATATCTCAAGTTAATCTGGACCAATATCATGATATCGACTTCTCAGATAAATACTCGACTCTAAACAAGATTTCTTTTTTTTTTTAGGATGGAACAGATAAAAAAATGAACTTCTATTTAACAAAAATCATCACCAAAAAAATCTTTAAAAAATAACAGAATGGGTAAAATTCACTGCATAAATAAAAAGATTTATTTCGCAAGCCGAGAATCAGCTGTGTGACTATGTAGTCTAAGCCTGAGAACGTATCCAAGCGTTTTTGGCGTACAGTTAGGAAGTCGGCTATTAACAGCACTGATGTGTTTCGCATGTGTCAGCTTTCTCAGTCTTCGCACAATGTCATGCTGAAATGATCTTTCACAGCATTCGCCCATGTCAATCAGAAAATAAATGGGATGTGCGTAGGGGTGGCACTTTCGATGGTTTGTTTTGACTACGTAGTTCAGGTTGAGACTCATAAGATTGCAAAAATATTATCCCTCTCAAGAGCAACTCTATATATTTTTTCTATTCGTGAGACGATTAATCATTATGTATAATTCTTCTCAGATATCAGACTGTTGTTGGATGGAAATGGTGTATGTTAATATATAGACTTAGCTTCAGTCTAGGAAATATATTCAGGAAACTTCTCACGAGGTCATTGTGGATTAACAGGTAGGAATTTCATTATCAATCCACATCTATTTTCTACATTCAATTTAGAAATCAATTAACTTGTCCATTGTATTATTTCTTGTAATGACATTGAACAATATATTGTTTAACAATGGCACAAATTATTCATTATATGATGTTTTATCATTACATTATGTCTGCCCTCTTGTTCATGCATAAGTTATTACTCAATTACTGAATAAATGGTATCTTGTCCGTAAATAATATTACTTAAACTGTCCATAAATAATGTTACTTAACCTCTTCATAAATAATGCCCACAAAGAATACTTTGTGATCTTTAGTATGTCCATAAATACAATTATCTCATTGAACATTAACCATCACATTAACCCTACATGTCATCTCCAGTTGCCACTAGGAGTAAGAAGGTTAAAATATCCATCAATTTATGTACATATCAATGTGAAACAGACGACTCGTCAATTTCGTTGTCAATATCATCTTCAATTTCGGACCTGTTCACAGACACCAACATCTTATGACCACAGGTTACATGATATATATTCATCATGAAATACAGATTACGTAACCTCATGGGTCCGCTGTAAACATCAATCTCCCAAGACAACTACGGTAATTGTGACATGTTTTTTTTTATCTCTCACATTTATATTTATCTCTCACGGTAAGTACGTCTCTTGTGCATCTACCTCAACTCGCTCATTTCAATGTCGTCTATTTGATCAAGACGTCGATGCTTGTACAGGGGGATTGAACTAGACACAGACATGCCCCAAATTTCAACAAACTTTACGTACACGCCTAATGACATAATCTGCTCAATCAGTGATATACGGAAATAATTATTTTGATAGGGCTCGGGAACAGGTCGTCTCAATGAGAGGCTGGAAGTAACATCATGGGAGCAAATGTTTGCAAACGTGGCGACAATTTAACTGCGGGCTGCGCGATGGGGGTTGAAATATTTGTGAAATCTTGGGATTTTAAAATTCAAGAAGATCTTGGTAAATAAGATGGAGGGTTCCATGTACACTTGATAGTTTGTCCAGGCATTTGACCAGCGGCTACTTTTGGTCAGTATTTGTTCAGGGTCTTGATACTAGTTGGATACATTCATAAACACTTTCTCAGTGGCTGTCTTAACCGATCTTCATGCTAAAACATGCAGATATATAATGCACCAAGTTTCTAAAATTAAGTTAATTACATGGAATTTTAATATTATCCACCAACAATAAAAAATAATGTCCTTGAACAAAAACAAAAAATATTATGTGATTACAATATTAATGAGTGAATAAATAAATAAATGAATAAATAAATGAATGAATGAATGAATGAATGAATGAATGAATGAATGAATGAATAAATGAAACATGGATGTTTTTCTCTAGAAAAACAAACAAACAATTGCCAGTTTAACATTTTAACCCCAATGCACTAATCCCTGTCAGTCTTTTCAGATGTTGACTGTTACTGGAAAACAATAATCTGTATGAACAGCCTCCCAACTACTAACAACCCAAGATGATAAAACAAAAGTACCAGTTCAATATTGCCTCTGGACTTGCCACTGGACACCAAGTGGACATTAACCCCTTAGCTGACAAGTCCCTATCTTCTAATCCCATAAAACATCATTTCAAATGTTTTCAAAATAACAGCGTTTTTTGTTTTTGTTTTAATGTATTGTTAAACTTTGTATTCAATCAGCCAATCTACTACACAATTGTATTTAATGTTTTCAGATTAGGTGGTATTATACATGCCAATCATCAGCTAAGGGGTTAAAGAACAATGCAATGAGAGTGGTCAATTTCAAGTCTGGTCAGTTTCAAAATATTGATCTGTGTCAGGGATTTGACAAGGCATTGACAAGTCTGAAATCTGCTAATTCTCAGTACTAATCCCCTCATTAATTACCCAGAGTGAAATATTTAACAGGTTCTAGGGGATTATTGTAATTAGTGATATTTATACCATTAGAGTGACATGTAATTGTTTAGTAAATCTTGTTAATTTCAAGCTACCAGTACTTTTGCTGTTGTTTATACCAATAAATAATGCACTAATTAGTGTTAGCTTGCTCCTGCCTAGAAATTATGTGGAATTATATTAGGGTAACTCAGTAATTGAATGCTTACCAGTTGGAATTAAATGGTAAATTTCATTACATGAGATTGCTAAGTAAGCTTATATTATGAAAACTTTAAAACTGATTACATTGTAACGTAGAACTTATAACACATAGAACTTGCATTATTTCGAAAACATATTTTCTTTTATTAAATGCCCTATTTTATAATAGGTAAAAATCGACGTATATTTATAAAATCAATAAATACATACTGGATCTGAAAATAATAAGGTAAAAAAAACAGTCTGCCACCCGTTTTCCCACCCCACATAATTATGCACACTCACACATGTAAACATAACGGGTAGAAGACATAACGTGTGTGTGTTCTAACCTTGTATTCTGGTGTCACAATGACTCAAATATCTACATATCAACCTACTATTCATTACAATCATAACCCCATATAATAATACACAGTAGATACTAAACAAACTCATTGTAACCAATCATTGTCAGTGGGTCCTGAATCATTGAATATTTGTTGGCAATCAAAATAGCGTTCAACTATGCCGACGATCCTTTGATAATGATAGGTACCCTTTGCTAGTATTGATGTCAATGCACTGGTGGGTTAGGTCACACCAATCATGCGAAGACTGGTTCCCCGTGGTGTAATCTACACTGTATTCTTAGTCACATTACTCCCACGTCCACTCATAAATGACAATATTATGATAAAGTGGACTGAAACCAGGTCGGCACGCGGCCACGACATTTTCGCCCAATTATTGTCAAAGCATATAGCAAATGGAACTCTCGTAGTCAGTTCTTGTACTAATAATGTTAAATATCAGCAACAAATTCTGACCGATTCTCGTTTCTTCCCAGAGTTCAAACAGTGTGGAAAACGCTGTCTAATCAAAAGAGTATTCCCCACCCTCCCTTTTTTTCTTTCTATTATTGACATGGGAGCGAAGGAATTATGTTTCGCTGATAACATTTATAGTAAAGCAGGTCTGTCGCACGCCTTTACGCGTCCACAGACTAAAGTCACGAAACCAGACACGAATTAGACAGCAGATATAGAGCACAGGAGCTTCTAAACATTCTAAACATTCCAGAATAATAATCTTTATAAGTTCACCCCTGAACTGTAGACACCGAAGAATCTTGTCTTGTCAATTTCAAAACAATCACGTCATACACGTATCCTATTAAGACAGCGACGTTTCATGTTTCAGTTTTTCGTATTTGAAATTAATTTGGCAAAGAAAGGTTCTGGATCATGTTTTATGTCAACTGAAATGATTTGAGGATTTTTTAAAATTATTTTAGAAATGTGCACCGTGGTTTATTTTCGCTGGTTACGTAAAACGGAATTTTAAGTCAGAAAACCTTGAAACTAAGCCAATATGAATATGTGTGAATTTGCGTCCATGCCATCCTTTCCTTGTTCAAATAATTGACGGCATTATCCTGTGTGTCTAAGCCTGCACATACCCCTTGAAGTAAACCGGCCTAAATCCTAAAGACAATTGTAACAAAACGACACCTTTTGGCCTTGTTTGTCAAGCCCTGAATACTGGCCCCTGGAACCAGCGCAGTTAAAATCGTTGATCCCAAGACATCATAAGAGATAGACCAAGTGAGAGATAGAGATAGAGAGAATAAAGAAATCCACGATTTACGATTCCCCCACCCTCTTATAGGCAGCGATACGATCTAATAAACCGACCCCTACTTGAATTGTGTAATCTTGGCCTATGTTTTCCCCTGATCCCCGAACCGAAAAGCCACATGTATTGACACGTAAAAACAAAGAAACCGACGGGTCCATTACCCGCCTATCTCTAGTTTGATTCTTGAGCAGAACAACTGCAAGATGTAATTCTGCGTTTGCACTATCCCCCGACGGCTATCTATCTTTACGTAGTCGGGGCCATGCGATCTAGAGAAATAATTCTAGTCCTCGGGGCAAATCTGCACCCATCGGAAACGATCAGAGAGAGACAGCGGGGGAAACCAAGATGAGACCGTGTCGAATATGTAATTATCACTTGCTTGATCCAACTCGGGACCTAAAAATCTCCACCGAACATGTTATTAACCTCTGCGTGGACTCTATAGTGTAGTCTGTGCTCGGGCTGTCATTGTCAGATCACCGGGTTTCTCGATTGCCCTGCCCTAACATTTCCTGCACGACCCCATCCTCCCCACGTGAAAACCGTGCTTCGCGCACCTGCCATTGAAATAGACGACACCGGCTGTCCGTCATTCCAGATAAATCACCCGTATGTTATAGCTTTGATTTATTTTACAGCATTGGACAATCGTCGGTGACACTGATGTGTAATTGACGAGCAACCCAAGGCTAAAGACATAAGAATATATGTGGACACGTTTTCCTGTTGATAATGTGCATTGGAAGAATAAATATGTATTCATTCATATAAAGGTATAGCGCATAGCAACGCGTTTACTAAAGGAATGTCCAATGATGAACCCAGTTTTAATGTGGATATAGACTACGTAAGAAGAATAAATACATCGGTATATTATTAACGTTTCCAGTACAGGTATACTTAGTAATACCATACACTATACATGCTATAGTAGCAACGTTTCCAAAAGAATCATTTTCGATTGTGGACGTTATCTTGGGTAAATCATACAGGTAGAATAAAATCCTTATTCATATACATATATATAGAGTCGTACCCTAGAAAAAGTATACTAAATGAATTACCAACCGTGGATACATGTTCTTGGTAATAACTTGTACATTGTACAAGGACTTAGGTAAGAATACATTCGTATTAATTCATGATAGACATAACCTATAGCACTAGTATAGCACTAGTAATGTTTCCTAATAGTGTTCTATGGTGGACACCTTCACATTCATGTTAATAATTATGTATGAGAAGTTATAAATGTGTAGGCCTGTACAGGTATATACCCTAGATACGTTTACCATCTGAATTCCAAATGATTGATACGTTTTCATGTTGATAACAACATGCATGTGAAAGGTATACATAGACACGGTTTACTACACTTGGGAATCCCCAATGATTGACACATGTTCATGTTGATAACATGACAGTATACCTCTACTTTCATGTACATTTATATTTACCCTAAACAGTTTACAGTAATTCTTAATGGGGGATACCTTTTCCTGTTCATAACATGGGGAGTTTCAATCCGAATACCAACTGTACAGGTATAATCGACAAACAATTACAAAGGTAGTTTTCAATTGTATTTCGGTTGTAATCGGGAACGTTTTCGTCGTCATCATATTACTTTTCAAAACGTATAATTTAAACGTGGCCTGCAACTTTAGAATGGTGCCTGTTAGTCACTCATATGGGTATCAAGGGTAGTTGATAAAAATCTTGAAGTCGAGGCTGGGTTGTATCCGAATTGAAAAATTGTGAGTTGAAATTTGATCTTTCCCTTCCCCATTCAACTCGCTTTTCACCTCAATGCAAACGAAAACAATACCAAAACTTTACCTTTTTTTCTTTGGCTATGGGAACTAGTACGTCTATGTGACAAATTGTCGTCAATTTTTTTTATTGCAAAATATCGAAAGGGAGGAGAAGGCATGTTTTGTTGTTTTGTGTTTGTTTCCAAGCGAAAACGAATTCTAGGATATTTCAACGCGACTCGTAACACATTATGTATAAAGCAACGATACATCAGGAGAACACATTAGGGGTTAAACGCTGTGGAAACGCATAACTTATGATAAATAATGTTCTCTTAGGTGTGGGTGCTGTACTTGATGGTTTAGCCCCGAACCAAAACAATACATAACTCCGCATCGTTTTATGTTCGCGCACCAATGAAAGGTTCTGAATATACTTATAAGCTTGCTTGAAATATACACGAAAACTCGCCCAGCAAACGCGGAATTCATTAAAGAAATATACTGTTGTATAGCCTAAAGCAGTGTCTATAATGTTGTACAATTTTATGTCCGATTTTATCAGCAAAGATAACTGATCAATGCTCATTCTTTTAGAACACTATTGATGCCTTTGAAGAGCACTTAAACACGGTATATTCAATAACGTCTGAGCGGGCAGTATTCACATGCAACGTTATATGCCTCATTGTTCTACTATGTGTCTCACTAGTATATAGCAGATTAATAAATATGTGTGTCATAAGAAGTTCACTTGATGACATATCAGGAACTGGTTGTCAGTGTATTTCGGTTATCATATCCGTTAAAATTCAGTTTAACAACAGCTGAATAGAAAACGAAGTTATTAGGATACTATTTTCGAGGGTTTTAAGGTGCATGGTACACTTGTTCTGCTTCGCAGGTGGTGTATACACATAAATGAAACATACACAGGTATATTGTCGAGCATCTGACGTTGACATGAACAGAAGGTCTTGATGGATTGAAACCGACAACGGAGTGTCATCGTTGACAGGCGCTCTCACGTCGCCCTCGTCTCGAGCGCATACTCCACCAACCCGACCAGGAAACAGACCCGTTTACAGTACATTATGTCCACCCATCTGTCCAGAAAAACCCTTGACCACCCACCCGTGTTTATAACCCACTACACACTGACCAGTCAAACACGAAACTATAATAATACCTACCCGAGGTGTGTGTATATAACGAGTATTATACCACATCCAATAAACACACGCACCTGTCAAAAGTGAAATAAGCAAGGGTACGATCCATAGAACTCCACGTAAACTCCACTGAAATGTGTGCAATGAACATGACAAGGGACTTACATTTCGTTTGTATTGTTCCAAAAGACTGGGGGTAGCTTCCTTCCGCTGTCAACCACCTCCACCATGGACATGGCGAGTGGTAGCAACACCATGTAGTATTGTAAAAACCACGGCATCCTTCGAAAAACTGTAAACAGCGGGTCATTAAATCCCATCCTCGAAACGCAGGAAGATATACATGTAAAACTCCTACATTTGCAGTAAACTTTTTGGTCCTCCGTTCCTATTACACTCCCTTACAGGCAGTACTTCCTTCCCCACTCTCTCTATAGTAGTACTGGTTTTACTCCACTTGTATTCGCTGCGGTATTATACTGACTGACCGGGCTGTGCTCACTCTCAGAGTGTGTGTGTGCGTTGCTTCTACTGTAGAAGCTCGCTCAGCGATCAATGTGCTATCGACAACAGAAATAGAGTAGTCACGTGACAGCCACACGTGGGGTTGCCTTCGTTCGGGGTTGACGTGAAGAAGACGGTTGGCTATGTAGTGTCGGGATTAACCCAGCGTAGCGTTAAGCTAACAATACCTCTACCCATCCAAATAGGTATTATCTCGAACTGCGAAATCGATTGGTCCGTATATATACGCATACACATGTAGGCCTACACACATTGATAAAGTGTTACATACTTCACATATGAGAAGGATACCGGAAATAGACTAGTATAAGTCTATACCATTTCTACGTTTATGTCGTGGGATAAATAGTCAAGAGATAATGAGTTCATTTTCGTGCGCTTATTTAAGGAATGTATACACAAACACACCTGTCGTGATAACTCCACTGATTGCAATTGGGATCAATGAGAATCTATTGTACAAGATGTGTCGAGCGTTTAACACATATTTATTGATAACGTTGACTTGTTTCGTTGCGACATTAAGTGATATGAGAGTATGAATTGACTGACGTAATTCATTATGTTTATGACTGTATACAATATTGACAAATCCATATCATCATTAGAACTATTGTTTCCATTGCTGTATTCCATATTTCGTCCATTTAAAAGCATACAATTACAGATGGTTGACCTACATAAAGGACAAACGATTTTCTATTTGAGACAACTTACGTTTGCTTTGTCCACCCTAAAGTTGTTATTTCCTGATGTAGGCCTACTTATTCCCCAATATTCGCTACTTATCCAAAAATAATAATACTTTATTTGAAGAAAAGGAACACAGCTCTAATGCATTATCTTGCCTTTGGAACATCTAACTGTTAGAATGAATTCACCCCACTGTGGATCGACGACAGGGATTTGGGCGATAATATAGGCCTAATTGAGGATAAGTATCACAAAGTAATGTAGTTTGTAATTACTCAAACATAGTGCTACGCGAAGAAATCTGCGATTGTATGCTTTTAAGTATGGACATCCTGTATACACCTATGTTTAGTTGTTGTAACATGTAAAAAAAAAATCAGTTCACATATTCTATATGTTCGAATTCTTCAAAATAGTGTGCATGATTGCTATACTTATTGAACTGGGGGAAATCCCACTATAGATACCTGCAGAAATAATAAGATTACGTAAGATTTCGATAGCATTCAGCATGTCCGAACATATATTATTTTGTACGCCTTCAACGACGTTTTCAATACGATATCAATCTACGCACCTGCTACGTTTTCAACGGTATTCATGTGATTGATCTACCTGTTTTCAATGAATTGAAACTGATGACTATTATTTAAGTTTTCAATCGTACATGTAGACTACTTATTTATTATATAGAAAATATTTCAGAAATTAATGTATAGGCCTTTCGCACAGTATTCATCCGCAATATATAAAATAATTTAAAGTTCAAGTATAGAAATACTAGATAAATAGTAATATAAAGAAAAAGATGTCAAAAAGTATAGAATAGGCCTTTCGCCCATTTATTTGAATTCTTCAGCTAGGATATATCTGATTTTTCAACGGTTTTTATTCGATAAATCTGCCTCCAACGGTTCTTATCTGAACTGTTATCTGAAAGGTTTTCAACGGTAATTTTTTTTATAGATCTATTCAAAGTTCTTGTGGTGGGAATAAGAAACAGAAACAATCATTATGTGTAGCGAGCGATAATTAGTTCCTCGAACCTATACACTCCTTTCCTTCTTTTATGATTAATGAAGCTCTATAATCATGCGAATTGAAAATCAAACAACCGTATATAACATGGAGGGAAACGGAGGAAGGGAGGAGTGTGAGAAGGAAGAGGGGGGGGGGGGGGGAGTGTATGAC